>MU132147.1:67249-123251 GCA_015039395.1 Ceratobasidium sp. AG-I | reverse complement strand
TAACAGTTTTGGGTCTGTTTCTCGGGGCTGACAACGTCCGTGCTGAGAGCTGGGGCGGTAATTGGAGAGGCGCTGACTAGGAACACCAGTATCGCGTTCCAACTGGGGATTTACTCCCATGCGCACACTACACATGTGCAGTCGATTGAATTGGTAGAATATGTCATTTTATCGCTCACCTAGGTGATGTCAGAAATTTGTGTGCACACTTCTACTGTGAGAGATTACTAGGTAGATATATGCTAATCTAAGGACAGAAGACTCAGTAATATGCGAAATCTTATAGACAGACCAAGTAACTTGTACACTGGCACATAGTGTGCATATAAGCGAAATCACTCTAAGCTTCGAAATGCGCACATTTCTCTTTCCAGAAGTATTCAACACCCTCCCCACTTTCATTGCCCACCCCCGTGTCGCTTCTGGGACCTCTAGACCACTTTCACGTGGCTCCACTGCCTAAATGGGACAACTAAAGCCTAGTTGGAAGCCTATACAGCCTACAGGATGCGAAGTAACTATACGCTAGGAAACCTAGGAGTGACGTGACTGTGCTCCTACGCAGCCTAGGATTTGGTCCTTTCCTGCTTGAAAGGAGCTGAAGTCACCGGGTTTCAAAAGAATTGCGCAAAAATGCTGAAAAGTGCGCACACTTTGTATTCCAATCATAATGTATTACACCTGCATACTTGAGGTATTTAAATTGGATAGACGAATCAACTCATCTTGAACACTATTGATCATATGGACTTGAATTTTCATACTTTTCTACACATGTGTATATGCAGAATTGAAGAGATGGCATTTTTTGTTTGCTGATCAACCCTATGATACAAGATATGTAAATTAGGAACCTAGAGCTAGAAATGTGACGATTTGAGGAGCAATTTTATCACAATCACAATGTTCTTTTTACATAGGGATCTCAATAGAAACGGAATGCGTGTGCACTGGGGAATAAATCCCCAGTTGGAACGCGATACACCAGGGACAGAAGCACTACAACAACTGCTATACGACAAGCCACATTAAACTGGAAAAACATGGTAGGAAGTGGAAAGCCGTTGGTTGGGGGAGTTGAACTGATGACAAGCGAGGGTAGATGTATGGTGCTTTTGTAATGAATATACATGTAAAATTATGTATGGGCATACGCTGCTCCTACAGCCAAGCCGTTATCCAGCTGTCTAATGTCAACTGGCGCCAATTAGTGAGAAGTGTTCGCAAGCTCACGTGTTCCTGACTCAAATGACATAGCTATGCGGGCCCATCTCAAAAATGTGACTGTACCGGAGCCCGAACGTATAGGTAACCTCGACTATGCTGCACCACAATACAGTGAAAGCCGAGTCACATTCCAGGTACTCCTGCAAAAACGTGCTTCGCTGCTGAGACTGTCAAAACCTAAGGTGGTGGAAAGTCAGCGGAAAGCCTCAGATTTGAGTATGAACGATACAACACGAGGCGTTGGATATGTTTAAAATTATCTCCGTTGCGCCAAGATGCGGCTTTTTACTTACCAAAGGCAAAGTCGTTGATGCAAAATGCCCTTGCGGCGTGGCAGTTGCTATAGCCCCCGAGGCGCAACTGAACACGGGATATGCCTACCACCGGTCCACATAACCCCTCGGGGGACTTTTTACCCTCGAAGGTCAACTGTCAAGCGTCTGAGGGCCAGCTGTCGAGCCGCTCAGGGAAGATATCTGCGCTTCAAGAGAATGTTGCGGTCCTATATAGAACCACTTCGAGAGATGCATACATTTGACCAACCAGGAAAAAATCAACTACTTATTGCAAGCACAAAAGTGGTGTGCTCAGACACGACTACACCTTCTTCCCCCATCCTTAGTGTAAACCAGTTATGTCCCACTACTCGACCGATCCCTCTCCCTTCTCATCGTGAAACTAACCAGCTTCCTCAGATCTCCAAACACCTCCCTCCGCGACTCTCCGCTCCGAGGTGAATCTGCACCCGCCGCCGTAGAAGCTGGAAGCCCAATTCCGATTCCAATGCCCAGGTTCGAGCTTGTGGTCGCGGCTGGGCTAGGATCCATGTCAAGCGTCGTGAGGAACGATTCGGAAGCAAGTTCGGTGCGGGTGGATGTTATTGTCAATAGTGCATCTAGGAGGGCGTTTTGCTCGGCTTTGGGAGTGCCTTTGAGGTCGAGAACCTGTTTAGGGGGCACACGGAGTTAGGATGGGAGCTAGGATAGGTCAGACCAGGAGACGAGCCTTTTGGAAGTTGGAGAAGGACGAGTCTCCGATTAGGAAGATATAGTTAAGAACAAACGCCTCGGTTGGGTCCTAGATACGGGCGTAAATGTGCACCTGTTAGTGTATTTCTTAGGGCTAACATTAAAATACGTACGATAGGCGTGATAATGACTTTCAACAGTGTCTCAAGTTTCGAGATGTTCTTTGTCACATTCCGCGCATACCTATTCCCAAGACATCAACATGAGTATCACTTCTTCGCAAAATAAATTAGACCACTAACGTTGATTCAGTCGAAGCTCCAGCTCCAGGAATCTTAAGAAGCGAAGCCTTAAAAGATTGAAGATCCAGTAAAAGCTACAAATACCACCTATTGTCAACCTCAACCCGGCCCAAACCAAACCGGATCAAACTCACCTGCTCGCCACCCAGCCCCCGTATCGGCCGGCTCTTCACAAGCGCATTCGTAAGCCTTGTAACCAATGCACTATCCATACCACATCAATATACCTCCCCTAAAGGCAAGCGCATCCACTTACTTTGCAGCTCGATCGCAAAAGCTCCTCACATACTTCTTTGGTTCAATCTTAGCATGCACCACCTCAGTCACGGAGCCTAGAGCAACAGCCAAATCTTCAGCCCACGCCGAGGTCCCGCTCACGCTGTCGATTGCGATCCAGTTGGATTTAAGAAGGGTTGTGAAGGGACGGTCGGTTGCGGACTCGAGTTCGCGAAGCATGAGGGTGATGCACGTTGATATCACGCTGTTGGAGAAGAGTAATAAGTTGGTGGGATGGAGGTGGGAAGTATAGGGACGCACTTTACAAAGAGGTCTTGTTCTTCTTGGAATGAGATTTCTTGTCCATCTTCTTCGGTGACCTTGTCTCGAATCTTGTCCTCTAGCTAATACACCAGCTTAGTGCTGGCTACATTTTATTAGGAAGCAAGAAATCGCACCTGTGTGGTCGTTGTTTGGCAATAATCCGCCGTATTCAACAACAAGCACAGCTTTTGGAGCTCAGATGGATTGAACCGCCCCTCAATTGACCTGCGTTCCCGGTCTGACCTGCATCGAACACATCAATCAAATGACCAAACGAACACACCAATGCTCAACGCACCGTTTCGTCCCCGCAATCAACACATCCTCTTTTAACCCACACCGCCAATCAGCACATCCACCCAGTAGAGCACACGAGACCAGAAACTCACCAGCATACACCTTCAACCATCTCTTATGCATCGCGCACATCTGCAACAATACTCCTCCCTCCTTTCCTTGCTCGTCCTTCCCATCTCCGCCAACAAGGCGAGCACAATCTTCCATCCCTTGTGCAATCGCGAAAAATAATTCAGTGCTCGAGGGTAATATGCTCGTCGCTGGAGTGTCTGTGTCCTGGTCTTGGACAAGCGTGGAAGAGGCATCAAGGGATGTACGCGCGTTGGCTCCTCGGTGAGAGGAAAGCAGGTCTGCTATCAGTCTGGAGACAATTAGGAAAGGAGGTTAGACGAATTGGAGAGAGTAATTGAAGGAGAGATTATGTACTTGTCTTGGGCGTCGACAAATATGCCCATATGTGAGTCGAACGCAGACGATACTGTCTGCCCTGCCGCATGCTGACCCGGAATTGGGACGCGTTCGACCAACTGCCTGAACTACACCACACCACCACCAAATGTCAAGACCAAATGCTAACCTAACAGATAAACAGGCTTACCGGAACCCCAAACTTGCGCTCCATAGTGCTCTCAAACTCGATCGTCTGCTGCAACGCCTCCACCAACAAGCTCACAGTCAAGACCGGCACATTCGTTCCCGCACTCTTCTCCCTCTCCCTTTCCTTTGTACCCAAACCTAGCCCCAACCCAACCTTTGCCTTTCCCCCTCCTGTATTCGGACCTAAACCAAGCGAGGAAGCTTTGTCACTCGCGTTCTGCAACGCAAGCACAATATCCCCTCTCGTTGCGTGTGCGAAATGAGCAGTGAGGTGTTCACCAACACGCCATGCTTGAGGGAATGCCCGAGCGCGTTCGGTGTCGTGCGCGGCGAGGACGCGTCGGAAGTAGGCGAAGCGGCGGGAGATATTGTCTAGTTGGCCTGCCTGTAGTTAAGATTAGGTCAATGTGAGACGCAGAATAGGATGCGCATACTTCGTCTGTGGATCTGAATATACGTCGGTATTCTTTGAGTTCTAGTGAGCTGTATCGATCTAAAATCGAATTCCTAGGAAAAATTGAGCGAGTGTCACACCAAGTAATAAGGAGAGTTAATACCTGACATCTTCACCCAAGACATCTACTACTTGACACGCATCACTAATTGTTGACGACTTCATTGGACGCGCAGGGTCTTGCAAGAAGCTAAGGAGACAAATCAGAAGTTAGGACACATGGGTGAGGAAAACGCAGGCGCGTACAAATCGTCAAAGTCGCGCTCGACAGAGGTGCGTACGTGGCCTTGGATTTCTTGTAGTCTTCTCGTGGCAATGGCGATACGCTCGATAGATGAGTAGGGCTTAAAGAATATTGCAATTTCTTTTACCGCCTGAGTTCCAGGAGTTAGAAAAAGGGATTGTGCATGAATAAGTAGCTTACTGCCAGGGTTTGGGCAATCTCGCCGTACTTCCTGCTTTTGACGAGGCCGTCTAGCTGGCCGAGCGCGTTGACTGGCAAGAAGGTAAACAGGAGACATAACAAGTAGGGTTTTAAACATACCAAGCATCTGAAATCGCTTCAGTGCAGTCATACTGAGCGCGAGATTCTTCTTGGCCAAGTCAAGAATCTGGATATCCTTGGTAATATCGCGTACGATGGCCTCACTCTCAGCGGCCTTTTCCCGAATGCGACTCATTTGGGCAAGGAGTTCCTATGCAATCCGTAAGTACGCGAACCAAGAAAATCCTCCCAACTTACCGCAATCAGCTCTTGAATGAGCTGCATCCTGGCAGGCTCTTGGTCCCGTCTAAGCTCGGCACGTAATGTATCAATCTCATTCTGGATTTCACGTAGTTCACCGTTTAGGCGTGCTTGAATAGCATCTGCCTGAGCAAGTGAAGCCTCTGGAGAAGATGAGTGGCTTACAGGCGACAACCGACAGTCGGACATACCGTCAGGGAAGAGTGTATTGAGACTGGAAACGGGATCAAATCCAGCTAAAGCATCCGCTTCATTACTAGGAGGTAGATCTGTATGAACGTGTTAGTGAGCATCCAAGGCGTTCTAGAGACAGTTTACCTAGGATATTCTGTATGCGGAGGAGGAGGGGTGCGGGGATGTCCATGAGAGCACGTGACGCACACGTGACAAATTGAGCCGGGGTCCGGCAAAGCATCGGGACCCCCGGGGCCGCTCACTGGCCAGCGACGGACAGCCAATCAATGGCCTCGAGGGATGCAGCCAATGGCGGGCAAGCGCCACCCGAGACGTTCTTTTTCAGCGAACGCTTTGGTGAGCACCCACACTGTGTCCTGCAGCACTGACAGCATCACTGACGGCGGCGGCGTGCTTCACGGTGGTGCAGAGTACCCAGAGGAGAGCTTTCCCCCGCCCAATCCATCTACACCCGGGTCCGCCTCGTACCCAGGCTCGGATGATGTAGAGCAGCAGCCCCAGCAGCTCTTGCATATCCATACGACACTAGGCTTGCCCCATCCTCATACGCACCAGCACCCACACTTACCCCCACATTCCCACCTCCAACTCGACCCATCCCTCATCCCGCTCACACACCCCGCCGCCGCCACAGCATACTCATTCCACCAACATCACAAACGTACTACCTCGTCCTCATCCAACTCTGACCCCGCCGCCAAACGACGTCGTTCCGACGCCGCGCTCCTTAATCCGTCCCCGCTCCACCCGCCGAGCGAGTACATTCCATCCCCGAGCACCGTCTCCGTCTCGGAACTAGAGTACCAGCATCAACATGCACCTCCCGCAGCTGTAGGAGAGTACGCCTCCGCCCAACAACCCACTGAAGGATACCCTCCCCAACCGGGCGAGTTTGCTCAGCCACCGAGCGAGTTCTCGGCTCCGAGTGCGCCATATGGCGAGAATAGGCAAGAATACGCCGGGCAGTCGCAGAGCACCGGGTCGGGTGGAGCGTCCCAGAGTCAGCCTGAACAAGAAGACGGTGATGCGCTAGACGAAGAACCGCTCTATGTAAATGCTAAACAATACCACCGGATCCTGAAGCGCCGAAGTGCCCGCGCGAGGCTTGAGGAGGTCCACAGACTTTCGAAGGAGCGCAAGGTGAGCCAAACAACTTGTATTATTTTACTGTGATTTTAACTAGATTTGTTAGCCGTACCTTCACGAATCCCGGCACAAACACGCCATGCGCCGCCCACGTGGACCAGGTGGTCGATTCCTCACCGCGGACGAAATTGCCGCACTCGACGCCAAAGGAGGTGCACACCCGGGGACCAACCCGGCTGCCACGGACGAGGCGCAGTAATCGCAAATCTGGTATTTGTCGGAGCAGCACTCGGGATGGGAAAGCCAAATTAATCTCATAATCTCGCAAGTGCTGCTGGGACTGTGTAACCTGGATCATATTACCCACTTGCGTCTGTTTCAATAACCAAATGTTTTACCAGAACTTGGACTCTTAGCTTGTACGCCAAAACAAATTTAGTGTCGTTTTTTGTAAAAGTAGAAATACCAAAGATCCGTTTTGTTTGAATCGTTCCCCGCTTCCTTCGAGGCTGTGAATTTGCCAGAATATACATCTCATTATTTCTCTAATCTCCGTAAAACATAGCTCCCCCAGAGGCTATTCACCAGCATCAACAACATCTCATTCCAAGGCTGGTCCCATGGACCCCAAACACTGTGCCAAACATTGCCCGCTATGGTATTCGGGGGCACCCTCAGCTTCACTCAATCGCTCATTCAGGAAACAAAGACGATATTTTGTGTTAAAACAACGACAGCGGCAAAAACAACAGTTCCAGTCCAATACAACAAGCTTTGTACACCAAAAAATCGAGAATAGATAGAAACACAGTAGAACGACGCCTGCGTCATGTTCTGAATTCTACACTACGAGTCCACGTCCATCGCGTCTTCATCCTGCATAAGTAGGGAAGCCTCCATTAGAGTAGCGTTTAGATCCATATCCTAAGTTTCAGAACCCGCATCCTGGTTTTCAGAGCCTGCGTCTTGGGTTCCTGCCGGTCCCTCGCCTATGGGTGGCACGCCCGTCCCCCACGGCGCAGGTTTGAACAACACAACCGCCTTGACTGGGTCGTCTTCCCTCGGTATCGAGAGGATACCTGCTGCTGTCGAGTGTACTGGGGAAAGGTGCGAGAGTAGTGCGGGGTTGATCACAAACTCCGGCGCCTCGGTTTGAGATCTCGGTCGACCAGGCGCGTGATGAGCAGATGGCAAGGAGGGAGATGAGGGGGATGTGGGCGAGGAAAGTGAGAAAGCCGAACGACGGCGACGTGGAGAACGTGAAGTTGATTCGTCTTCTGAGGAGTCGAGGTCTAATACGACGATACCTGCGATCGTAATGTCAGATGTGATATGCAGAGAGAAGAGAGACAGGACTCACGATCTTTTTCAGGTTCATACCACTTTTTCTTGCGCCCTTCGCTCTCGTCCATCTCTATCTCATCTCCCCTCTTCCTCTTTTCTATCGCCATCACTCCGTTCCCGACTTCGGGTTCGTAGACCTCATACCCCATAACACCATCCCTCGCGCCCCGCACAAACGTCGTCCCTTCAACCTCCCCACCCATCCTACTTCCCCTCTCCCTCGCATCCATCCGATCTTCGTCGTCCTCGTCGCTGGCTTCCTGGACCTCTCCCTTTAAAGGCAGACTCATCACACTACTCTGACTTGTTGTAGGCCCTGGCGACGCCCACTCATATATACTCGATATATACGGCTCAGCCCCGCCATCACCCAACGATGCGTTATGAATCTGATTTCCTCCCTCATCTACCTCCGCCTCCACCTGCACATCGTTCTCCTTCCCCGCCTCATTCGGTGTGGGACCAGTAACAATCGAAATCCCCGGCCTCCCCAGACTCAACCCCGCCAACCCGCCCTCGAGCGCCTTCAGTCGTTTAGCCGGCCGAGGTCCAGGTGCAGGTCCTGATAAAGCGTGGTACGCGCTCGGCCATTCGGATTCGGTGTCGAGTTCGACAGAGTGCTTGCGTTTGGGGATGGTAGGTGGGAACCACGCGTGTCGGATAGTGGACATCTCAGGTAGTGGTGTGTGTTTGGGCTGGTGGGGGATTGCGGTTGGATGTCAGTACGGGGTCGTGACGTACATAGAGAGACAATTGTGTCATCTACTACACAATCCACACACAAACTCACCTCGAAATCCAGTTCAATCCGTCTCAACACGTTTTGATTACAACGAGTCGTTGATTTGAAACAATCTCTTCAACTCTAGACAAAACCAAACGCTACGCAGATGAGGTGAAGTCGGGTCAAGATGTGCACAGAGGGAGAGAGTTGTGGGTGGGAATAAATAAATAACGGAGGCGGTGAGCTCGATATACACCCCACACGTCGAAGTTACCCGTCTGATCTCGCAAATTCGAATTTGCAATGGGTGGCTGGATTGTGGCTGTGTCGAAATGAACAATTCAAGATATAGCTGGTCTGAATAAGTTCGAGGACATGAACTAGAGCTTGCGCGGTTTACCTCACTTATTCTACAACCTGATCTCTTCAACCACTTGTTTTCGAGCTGCGATATTCTAACACTATAACACATGTTCACTTGGGGTTGAAACTCTCGTTCCCCGTCCGCGTAACAAAAGCGGATATTCACATTTCAGGCATAGTACACAATTTCTGAGTATCAATCTAGAGTTTTGATTTTACCGTAAATGCTCCATAAGTTCGGACTATGAACTCTGCCACATCCGTTCCTAAAGTACGGTTAGCCTCGAACTAAGGGGGAAAGATAGCTACCACTCACCCACTATATCTGGAGCCTCATTTACCGCCTAATGGGGTGCATCAGAATGCCATTTGGTCTCTAAAACCTAGTAGAACAACCTACAAGATGTCCAACAGCTGGAATCAATATATTTGAAGAGTTCTCTGGTCTCCTCCAAACAGCCTGTCGTGTAATCTCTTCGCCACCAGTACTTGAGACCGAACTCATCAGCATGTATATAAGCCTGGATGACATCATGTTTCATTACCTTGCTGCTTTATCCCGACCGTCCATAATCCATCGAAGAGGAACATTTTTCTCAAATGAAGGAAGTAGCTCCCAAAGATCGCTTGGGAGCCTCGTGATTTCCAAAATTGTCGCTGTTTGCTGTGTTCATGACCGACATTAGACTTATCTCTTTTTACCAAGGCATTATTTTTGCTGACCTGATAGCTAGAACATTTGAGCTGAACACCGCCGTCAACTTCGTACAGTCCATATGTCAGGTAATCTTCCAGGACTCGGCTATCCCAGGGTTGAATGAAAGGCGACTTGAGAAAATCTGCTCGTGCAGCTTCCCTATATATAAAATCAGTACTGGCTAAAGGACCTTGGCAGTAATAATGATAACTTGCCTACTTGGCCAGTACATCTGTCGCGCTGCAGCGCCTAATATATGTGCATATATGCGCTTGTCAATCGGAGTATCAAAGGGAACAACAACGGGGTCAACGAGAACGAGGGACGAAATCAATCGTGGATAGTGCATCGCGCCTCGCAGCCTGCATTCAAAATCAAACATTACTCCTAGTTCGGGGTTGGAGTCACTTACATGCTGCTCGCGCCGACTGAATGACCTAAACCTACGATAGTCCTAGAAGAGAACCCCTTTTCTTTTCGTGTTTTCGAAAGCGCTGTAGAAAGTGGAGGTAGAATAAAGGGAATATCTTGAGTCGAGGACGTTGTTTCAGGGAGGTAGTTTAGAAGACAATTAGCGATGTCTCTCGCATTATCAGCCCATAAACCTTGATAAATTGGGTATAAGTCAATCGTCATTATACTAACCATTCAACCACGCACATGCATCTTGCAGATATGCCTCGTTGATGATAGCGCTATCTCCGTGGTTGACCAAATCCATGGACCAAATTTCCTCAATGAACACCGGACCACTACCCTTGGATTCCAAGCAAGCTATGATTTGCTTAAACGTCGTCTCCCAAATCTTAAAAAAATAGATTCAGAGCTTTTTGTCCAACCCGATTTCTGCATGCTTACTTCTTTATGAAACCCACCAGCATGTACTGCGAAAATCGTTATACCTTTGGCCCCCATTGAATGGCGTGAATTGCTAGGGAAATATCTGTTGATAACAGTCCACAGAACATCATCTGACGGACCCCGCGAACCAGCTGCAGAATCAATGCTCGCTCTGCATTCTTGTATATGCTTCACGATGGAGGTAGCACGAGCTTTCTTCTCTGGTGGGGATAATTTTGGGTCGCATGAGAGCACCTTCTTGTTGCGAGGTAGGCACGGGGTGTTAGGTACATTAGCCCGTGGAAATGCAGACTGACAGACGTGAGTGGTGACTGTCCATCCAGGTACGAGAGTTCTTGGGGTAGCAGAGGTCAAGTAGTGCGGAAAGCTCGGAGGTTGTTGGGGGGAGGGTGGTGTGCCGAGCTCTGTTAGCGGCTGTGGGCTTTTGCCTGCTGGTTGCGGTGGATGCAGCGGTTGGGGGTAATACATTGCCAACAGGAAGGTAAAGAGCAGGGGTGTTAGGCTGACCCTTAACTATAAGAACATATGGATACTGACATGATAAGAGGTGCTGCCTTTCGGAACAGCGACATTTTTGGTTCGGCAGGTATATTATAATCGTTGTAGTCCCCTGAACACTGACGCGCCGATAAACTTGGCATAATCCGATTTTCCATACTCGGTCTTCCCTTCAGGGCCAAAGGCACCAAAAGACGCATATATTGTAAATTTCTGATCCTGCAACGCTTACGAATGGGGAATATTAGGCCCATTGTAAGCAACTAGCTGTCATTTAATTGAGATAGGAGCTCATGTGGGGAAACTGCCTGGGATGCTGATAAATAACTCTGTTCCCGAGGGGCGTGCCGAGCTTTACCCCCGTGTTCTGTCTCTCGATTACGCTTCCTCGGCAATCCACGCTTGCACCTCTGGCAGGAGGCGTGTCAAAGTAAAATTATTTACGTGGACGATGAAAGATAAGATTAACTGTGATAGTTGCGCTACAGCTTTGCTCTAATTGTGGAAGGGTGCGGCCCGCTGGCTCCGTGTGTTTGAATCAAGAATTCAGCTACCTCAACCCCTAGTTTTAAGATTAATAGCAGCTCAAAAAAACGAACAGTATCTTCTCACCTAGTACATCCGGAATCTCTTGCACCATCTGGGTTTAACAGAACAAATGCTAAGCAAACGTTGAATGATAGGGAGATAAAACTCACGAGATGCCCTACGCCCGGAAAGCGGATGTTTGAAGAGTTTTCTGGTCTGCGCCAAACTGCCTGCTGGGTAATCTCCTGGCCACCGGTACTTGAAAGTAGTGCAGATTATTATGCAAACACATGAAGTATGGATTAATTTGACTAACTTTGACGCATCTTCTTGACCATCCATAATCCATCGAATTGGAACAGCTTTGTCAAAATAAGGGAGCAACTCCCATATCTCACAGGGGAGATTGGCCTTCTCAGTAATTGTCACAGCTTGCTACAGTCACCAATCATGATAATGTTAATAAGACTACTCCTCGGAGCTGTTGGTCGAGCTGACCTGAAATCCGGAACATTTGAGTCGTACTCCATTATCGACTTCGTAAAGCCCATATTGGAGAAAATCTTCCAGTACGCGGCTGTCCCATGGCTGAACAAATGGTGACTTAAGTAGATCTGCCCGAGCAACTTCCCTGTTCTTGGATTAACTTTGTCTCGGAATATGTTTATGAGATACTTACCTGTTGGGCCAATGCGTCCGCCTTGCTGCAGCACCTAGAATCTGCGCATGTATGTGTTTTCCAATGGGAGTGTATGATGGAAACACGATGGGATCGACGAGAATGAGAGACGACATGAGCCCCGAATAGCATATCGCGCCACGTAGCCTTTTCAGACAAGATCAGCTAAACACCTCCAAAATGAGATTTAACAGCCACTTACATACTGCTCGCACCAAATGAATGACCCAAGCCTACCACCGTTCTCGCTTGAAACCCCCTTTCTTTTCGCACTGCTGAAACTTCTTCAGAAAGTTGGGGTAAGATGAGCTCATGTTCTTGGCCCAAGCATGAAGTTTCGGGAAGATAGTACAACAGAAAATTGAGTATGTCTCGTGCATGATCAGCCCATGAGACTCGAGAAGGCAGCAGAGCATGAGCTAATTCGCTTGTTCGTTGATTTTTCTTGGGTACTCACATGCATCTTCCAACTGATCCTCGTTGATAACCGCGCTATCGCCGTGGTTAACACAATCTATGGACCAGATTTCCTCAATGAATAGAGGGGTATTGTCTTTTGAGTCAAAGTGCGATAGAACATGTTTGAGAGTGGTTTCCCATGTCTGAAAAAACTCAATAAAAAGCCGCGTTTGAACATGTTTAAGCTCACCTCTTTGTGAAACCCGCCAGCATGCGTTACCACCAGTGTTATGGCCCGGGAGCCTTTTGGTCGGCGTTCATTACTGGGATAGTACCGATTGACCGCATTCCATAACACCTTTTCTGACAGCCCTGCCGGCTGACCCTTACAGTTTATAGTATCCCTGCACTCTTGTAGGTATTGAACGATAGCAGTAGCTCGGGCTCTTTTCTCTTGTTTAGTCGCGCTTGGGTCCGCTGGAAGCATCTTGTTTTTCGGATCTAGACGCGGAACTGTCGGTGCGTTGGCGCGAGGGAACGCTGCCGGAATGACATGAGTAGCGACTTTCCAACCGAGTATCAGAGCTCTAGAATTATTTGAAGTCAGGTAGTGAGGAAGTCTTGGCTCTTTGAGAGGCGTAGCTGAGACACAAAGTTCCGCCAACGCCTGTGGGACGTAGCTTCCTTCCCGTGGCGCATGCAGCGGTCGAGGGTAGTGCATCGCGAGGAGAGTGGTACGGATAACGTACTGTACCCGGCACCGGGTAGAGCGATTATATATAGCTGAAAGTTGATTATATGATGATACGTATCAGAAGGAACCCCTAGTTAGGACATAACATGATTCGGCCTCGGGGCTCCTGACGTGGCGATGATGACTGCGCCAATCTCACTATCTCTCTTCATACAGGGCTTTCCGACCAAAGCAAAGAGCGGAGTTTGTGAACGAAAAACTCTGGCCACTACTGACATCGACCATCGTTCAAGCAAGATCGCAGTAGCAGAATTCAAGTCGAATGTGCGAAATTCACTTTTTGTTGAGGTTTGATTATTGCTTTGTCATACCATATGTCTGGCGACTTGAATTGAGGATATATGCGCTCTCCTTTTGTAGAGTATCCGTCTCCTCATGTGGTTACAGTCATCAGAGGCTAATCAAGTGGACGAGGATGGAAGTTTCACGAAGCGGTAGTACGAACTGTTTGGCATATATATTCGCTAGGTGATCCACACTACATATCTAGTAGCTTGTTTTTCTTTTATTTGTAAATCTAGAACAACTGACATTTTTTTTCCTTACTGCTTGCTAGAGGTCCGCACGTGTCATGCAGAAAAAACATAAATGTTACGTACATGATCAAGGCGTCTGTTTTTCTTCAAATAGCTTTGCATAAGACGATATCAACTTATCTACCACTCTGACGGTACCCCACCCTTCTACTTGTAGCCTTTTTTTCTCTCAAGTATCCTATGTGCACATTTACCTCACTTCCAGAGGATGTCTTGCGTCTCATCCTCGCCCTTTCGACTCCAGTTACAATTAGACTTTGTGAACAAGTTTGTGTTCCTGGTGACGTTACTAAGACGTAGCCTAACAATTTGATACGCAGGTCTGTTGGTCACTGAGGAGAATAATTCGTGCAGACATTTATCTTCAATACCTGCTCGAATTAGACATTTGTGGCTACACCGAACCCGACAATCCTCGCTCGGGGTTGAGTTACTCTGAAAAATTAGAAGTAGTGCGGCGTCACAAATCGCGATGGGACCACCCTGAGAAGATTGTTCCGGACGTGTACGAGCTACACCTCGGAGAGAGCAGCTTTATGTACGCGTATAAAGGCGGAGTGTATGCTCGTGCTGTGCGGATCTCGAGTTCTTCGCGAGTCGCAACTCGACAGCTCCATTTCTATCAACTCCCCTCATCCAACCGCGGTACCGAGTACAAGAACTGGATTATTCATGACTTAGGAGTGGATATTCAGAACTTCATGATAGATCCTGAGCAAGACTTGCTTGTGTTGCTCGAGGTCAACAGGGCTCCCGGGCATCAGGAAGTTTATCGCCTTCATTTGCGATCCATGTCCACCAACGACGTTCACCCCAAGGCATCCTCCGATTGCTCAGTTTTAGTCTATCGACCTTTAGCGGCGTTAGTTCCCGTTAACCCATTGCGTTATGAGGTATCTGGGGCTCTGCTGGCTGTCCTGTTTCTCGCACGGAATGAGCGAGGCTCGTCATACGTGGTTATATGGAACTGGACTACAGGAGCCGAATTCGCAGTGAGTCAACAACTCCAAACATGCTATTGTAGTAACATTATCTTAACTTAATTGTACACAGCGCGTAAAGGCTTTCAGCTATCACACTTCCTTCACCTTACTTTCAGAAGATTCGCTTGCTGTGCTTCGTTGTGCTGAGCCCTACGGCGCACGAAATAATGTCCCTGAAGGCGAATTCGGTTTCTTGGACGTGTTTCGATTCGATCCACGAGGACTCGATTCTACACCCCCTCTTCATATCGCATCTTTCGCGTTGCCAGTCCTAAGCTACCCCTCGAGGCTTGAATCTAGGGTTTGTTTTGGATCTACTCCTGCACCTAAGGCATCAAGTGGGGCTAGCTCTGAATCTTTCTGCAACGTATTCGACATGGCGCCCCAACATCGAATTTTACGACTAGATGTCGTGACTACTCGTGATCCACTAGATAACTTGCGTATACCTGTTAGGACTCTTTGTGTTCCCTCCACCGTCATACTAGATGCTCTCCCTAGTTGCCAGGAGCACCATATAGATCATGTTATTATACCATGGGTCGACTGGGCTGAAAAAACGTCGTGGGTCGACTGTAATGATCTCGGCAATCCCTTCAAACGTCCTGGGTTTGGACAACGCATGGCTGGATTCAATCGCGAATCCTTGACCACTGAACCCGAGCTAGTACTTCTCGACTTTGATCAGCGTCGAGTTAACGCTCGTGCTATGTCAGATGCGCGAACAGTCTGGGAACTTTGCACTCCTGGTGTCAATACCCCTGCTGGCAGTAACCATGAGCTGATTCAGGAAGCCGTATTTTGCAGTCGAACAGATTTGTCGAGGAGGAGATACATGAGGGCAGTGATTCCTGTAGGGAGAGAAGTAGATGAAGTAGACAAGGTGATGGTTGATAACGAGCGTGGTAAGTGTATGCATAAACTACACGACTTCTAAATAGCTTATTTACTACTACTATGACTTAGTGGTAATTGAAATAGTAGGTCGTATTTTCCTACTCTTACAGAACTTCTTTTTAACCTTTTTTGTCCCAGGGCCGCAGGACAGGGAGGGTTTCGCTCTTGGTTTACACGTTTTGAGTTCAGTGGTGCCAATATTCTATACAGGATATCGAATTACAGAGTAGAGCGTGCAAAGAAGTTGTAGCATGAGTCTCCAACCCAAGTTGCACTCCCAGCGTTTAATGCGTATGGAAGGGTTCTAAAATCCCCACTGCTTGCGCTGGTAGTCCAGTAAAACAGGCACAAGATCTCGAAGGGCAAAATCCGGCCAGTAAACATTAGAGAAGTGTATTTGGGTGTCTGCGCATGCCTATAATGTGCGTCAGCAATGGGACGCCAAGCTCGTTTTACAAAGGGGCTTGAGAGTGAGAGACACTCACCTGCCAAAGCAAAAAGTCGCTTAATCTGTGAACTCCACTTGTCCTGACAAGAATGTCGAGCTTTGGGCTGTCGCGCAACTTGGTATATAACCGTGCCTCCAGTGTTTCGGGAGTGATATCGCTGTAGTAAATTCAATTAGGCAAGCCCGACGAAAATCGTTGTTGGCACTTACTCGAGCTCTATCTCTCCGATTTGGTGAGACCTAACAATCGACTCGACAGCAGAGGTGATTTCTTCTCGAGATGTATATGGCATACATATATTTAGAATCGCGCTAATAGATAGAGACCTAAGTTATCCTAGAACGATTTGGCTGGAGATCAAATAGCCATACCCGTTGTGTTTCGCTGTCATTGACTCAGCGCGGTGTACAACCTCTAAGACATCTGGCGGGAGTAGCTCGGTCTTTCCTAACACGTTCAATCGCACTTGATACTTATCGAGTAAGTCACTAAAGCAACAACAGTTAGTCAGGAATCGTATGATACAAGTCAAAATACACCTACCCATGCGAGCACAGCTCATCCAGCTTGCTCTTTGCGAGGTTCATCAACGTGTCTACTTCTCCTGGTGGTCGTTTAAAGTTTTCTATAGAGAAGGCGTACACAGTGACGCAATTGATTCCCAGTTTGAGGCATATTTCCAGCATCTGTAAAAAAAGGCTGCTTTACGGCAACCGCGTGCATTAAAGTTACATCATAGCTCACCCGTCTTAATGCGCCAAATCCTGAGACGTGGCCTTCAGCGACCTCCACCTTCTTATGCTTCGCGTATCGTCTATTCCCATCCATGACAAACGCGACATGCTTTGGAACGGGACCCGAGGAAAGTATGAAAATGACAAGCCGAGTAAGGAAGTCCACCACGGTGTCAACCAGGTTCTTTAGCAGAGTCATTCGGAGTTATCTCTAGTTATCTTTAGGTTTAGAACAACAAGTTATAGCCAGACAAGTGTCAAGAAAGCACAGTTGAAGCACGGACACCGTAGTCGAAGTCGAATTGCAGTCACCGCAGCAGTTTCACGTGGAGACATCGAGAACGAACGGTCACGTGTTGATGACTCACGTGGCTGCCAGGTGCTCCCAATGCGCCCCATATGGTCTTGATAAGACCAGTAGCGTGTTGGGCATTCCCAACCACCACCACCACCACTTGACTCAATACGAATACTTCAAACGAAATGGGAGCAGCACAGTCCACCAATGCCCCGGCGACGACTTCTAATGCAGTGTCGGAGAAGGCCATTAGTGAGCAGCGTGCTGTGGACGACCTTGCCCGTCGCGTCTCTGGCGTCGGTCTTTCCGGTGTCCCCGTATCAGCAGACGGATCTCTCTCGCTAGACTCGGTCAAGGCCTGGCAGGATGCCTCCAAAGATGTTGGTTTTCTTTGTCTTGTCCTTGGAGTGAATGGTCGCTTATCGCTCGACCGTATAGGATGCCAAGCTGCGGCTCGCACGCACTATTCTTGCACACAACGACATCAAGTCTGCCATTGCTTCCCCTAGAGTGATTGTGTCCGATGCCCATGTGTTCAACTTGACTGTACCCTTCTCTACTGGCCCGGTTACCAACCAACGCTCCAGCGGGCGATGCTGGCTCTTCGCCACCACTGTGAGGGTTCTGTGTTTGTTTCTCCGAATCGTTACTAACCAAGATGTCGACTACTTTAGAACGTATTGCGCTATCACATTATGCAATCCCTTTCTCTAGACGACTTCCAGCTGTCCCAGTCCTATCTGTTCTTCGCCGATAAGTTGGAAAAGGCCAACTTCTACCTCGAGCTCTCTATTCATCATTCCGACAAACCCCTGGACTCGCGTCTTATCTCTCACCTCGCGAACGCCCCGATTAATGATGGTGGCCAATGGGACATGGCCCGCAACCTCCTCGAGCGATACGGTGTCGTTCCTCAGGCTATCTTTCCCGAGTCTTACTCGTCGTCCAACTCTTCTGGAATCAACGCCGCACTCACCTCTCGTTTGAGGGACATGGCGCTGACCCTGCGAGAGCTGGTGAAAGGCGAGGGCGAGGTTGGTATCATGCGAGCTCGAACTGCGAAGGAGGAGTTTATGGCTGAAATCTGGCGTGCCATGACCGCCGCTATGGGGGTACCTCCCCGACCGGATGAGAAGTTCACCTGGGACTACAAGGACAAGGACGGCAAGGTGAAGTCTTGGGAGGGAACACCACGAGAGTTCTACAAGGTGCGTGAAGCGAAGAACGAAAGCGAATAGGCAATTAATCAAGTCGTGTGACAGGCATTCTCATCGAAGCAATATCCCGTATGCTTCTGTATGCTATTCGGCCCAAACATACACTAATTAATCTCACCTATATCTAGCCACTACAAGCGTTCTCCCTTATTAACGATCCCCGTAACGATTATGGCAAGCTCTACACGGTTGAGGCGCTTGGCAACATCTGGGGAATGCGTAGCATTGAATGTGAGTATTCGCCCGACTGCCTTTCTGTTTTCAACCTGGTTGACACGTTTGCTTTGCAGACGTAAACACTGAATCTAAGAGGCTGAAGGATGCCATTATCACCGTAAGCATTGAATGTTTCAAAATTCGTAAACAGACCCACTCACGTAGTTGGTTTCAGGCTATCAAAGCTGGGCAGCCAGTGTTCTTCGGCTGCGACGTAGGCAAGTTCCTTGATTCGCCACATGGAATCATGGATCTAGATGTCTACGACTTCGAGGTATGCCCCTACAGCTTTAAACTTCGCACTCTACAGTTACTTATGTGTCCTGCGTAGAACGCCCTCGGTATCAAATATGGCATGACCAAAGCGCAGAGGCTCTTGACTGGCGACAGCGCCATGACCCACGCCATGGTCATCAGCGGTGTGCACCTGGATGCTTCTGGTGCACCTGTTCGATACCGTATTGAGAACTCGTGGGGCGATGTGAATGGTGATAAGGGGTACTATGTCATGACTGACAAATGGTTCGACGAGTAAGCCTTGCAATGCCCACCCTGATATCTATGCAGTATTGATGAAACTGTCATGTGTAGATACGTTTTCCAGGTCGTCATCCCTCGACAGCTCGCTGCCAAGGATCTTGTCAAGGTTTTGGATGGTGGGAACCCGACTGTGCTCCCTGCTTGGGATCCTATGGTGCGTCTCACTGGTCTTACTGAGACATAAGCTGACACTGGCCGATAACACAGGGTGCGCTCGCTTGAGCTTCTTTTAAGGTTGATGTTGCGGACTGTGCTTTGAGAGTTGTACGATTAAATATATGAATGCTATCTGGTTTTAGCTGATCCATCGTGAGGTTTGACGGGCAGCACCACCTCGTGCAAACAAAATACACCCACAGATGAGAAACGTTCTAACACACCTTACAATATACAAGTAGCTAGCAGCAGTACTCTATAACCCAGGCTTGAACTAGAACGTGTATGTGCAAAGTATCCCCTTTGACTCCGAAGCCCTCTGCGCAGATAATGACATGAGCTCCCGTATATAACGTTGAAAGTTGCACCTTACCTTTACCACGATCACTAAACATAGCAATTAGTGAGTTTTACGCAGACATCTAGCCCACGCATACACTTACCATGCTCCTCGTCGAAAATAATAGACGCATCTAGCGTATCCGCACGTTCCCCCAAAGGAATGGAGGTTTTCACGTATTTCCTACTCGCCTGAGGCTTCCCTGCGCAGAACACCATCTCCGCTGCACTGGGTGCGTGGGCTCGGTTGTCTAGAGCACACACCTCTCCCGATGTTTCCGCGCCCGCCATCGCTCGAGCCTTAATCCGCTGTGGATCAAAATCGAGCATGGTTAAACTGGCAGAACCATCGCTATCTGACTCGAATCCAGCCGCTCGTTGTCCAAATACAGTAAGTTGGTGGATATTCTCTGTGTCAATCCACGAGGTTTCTTCACCCCAATCGGACCATGGGATACTAACAGGGTGAAGTTCGTTGCTATACTTGTGGAGGGCATCAAACAGCGTAGATGAAGGGAAACAAAGTGCGCCAATTGATACACTAGGAATCAATCCCGACCATAAAGCATCCTGAATATCGAGACAGATCAGTCGGTTATCGGGGGCAAGATCAAAGACCCTCGGTGATAAAACAGAGGCGGTCCGAGACATTGTAGGTACGGGAGCACATTCGATCCGGACGCGCGGCGGGAGAGTGGTGACACTCCAAGGGGGGAGGGCAAATGACATGGTAGGGCGGGGCTGAGTAAACTTGTCCACCTGCGGGTCGAACTGGTATACGTCTAGATATCCGAGTGCGTCATCCGAGTGCTGGAGTTCGGTCTGAAAGAGCGCCGGAAACCGAGGCAAGACAAATAAGTCGTCAGAAAGTAATTTAAATGATTTGTTTGAGCCCAAAGCAGTTTGTACGCGCTACCCAGGATTTAATTCAAGAGGTATAAACATTTACTTGTCTGACCACTCACCAAGATTTCAGTTCCTGTTCTCCAGTCCCACATCATCACATGAGATGGCGTAAAACTAGACCTCGAGGGAAACATAACAGCCAGCAATCGACCAGGTATCTCAAAATAAAAGTTGTCTTTTGGAGGAGAAGCCGAGGCAGGCATGTCAACCAGGATAGGGTTATCTTGGGACGCCTTGGGATGCGGTTGACCGGTCGACATAGTCCGCAGATGAAGCTTGCAAGTCCTGTACCCTGGTTCCACGTCGACAAGCTCTAGCAACACCAGAAGGTCTTGTTCTGGGTCTATTTCACAGCGCGCCGCGCTCACACCTAGGTCGGAGATGTACCAGTGACGGTACCCAGTGCCCCGATTTGGAGAGGGGATTTGATGGAAATGAAAACACTGGGCGGAATGATCAGGACGGCCTACAATTTGGACGTATGTCCCCTTTGCATACGTATAAAATAGGACATCGAGTTCTAACTCGTATTCGAATAACATGGTATTTTGGGGATTGTTTAGTCGCATCCTGTGATTTCGTAGTATCTCGATTTTTTCTATATAAGTCGAACCCGACCGACGATCGAGAGGTTCGGTATAGCCGTTTGCATCTAGCTCGAGTAGATATTGTATATATGCGTTTTCTTTGACTAGGTTGTATAAGGATTGGCAGACCTACGCAGTCGCCTGTAAGAACGAATCTAAATAACATCATCAGACTGACCTGTTGACAGTGTCTAATTGTCGAAGGCGCCGACAAAACAAGTATACGTAACAAGAGCTCCTCTGGAAGAGACGTCAGAAATGTCATAGCTTTAGTTGATCCAGGAGACGGGAGCATGCTCAGGATGGTTTTACGCGGTGCAGACCTACTCCCGGCTTAAGCGCTGCAATCTGGCTGCCATGTGACTCTATCTTAATTACCCTGCACCATATAAAACAAAAGATCTCAGCGCTTTGGTGCTTGTTATCAAGTTTTTGCGCCTTCTCTAAAATGAGCTTGCCGCACTCACCATACGAGTAGAAAATACTATAGCATGGTATTTTTGCATCATTGCATAGCTGTATTGTATGCACCGTCTGCTCTCAAGAGAAAGACTATGACTTGACTGGATTTCGATAAGCACCAGAGACTCCTTATATGACCCAAAGGTTCGCCTGCTATTCGTAGTTTTGAGATTTGTAGAGAAGTGGCGTTGAGTGGTATATTTTACACAAGACAGAATTAAGCTCCTATGTGCTTCTATGCGTTAGTCGTAAAGATAAAAACTTAGATTCAAAGTCGTGCCGCTTTGAAGCGGTTAGTACCGATTTGTCTTGAGTTGTTGGATTCAAAATGTGTATACCACCAGTGATTGTTGAAGCCCGGGTCGAGCCTACATGACAACATGTGTATCAGTTAGAGGACATAGGGGATTTGGAAGCGGCACTTGACTTTGTATATAATCACTATATGTTACATGCCCATCAACCAAATTGTAAGACAATAGTAAAGTCACTACATACGCATACACTCACCGTGTTCATCGTCTATCATTATTTTATCAAGGGAATCGACGCGTTCTTTTAGTGCGATGGCCATCTCGACATATCTTGCTGCAATCCGAGTATCCCCGCTGGGGTATCTGCGTCCCCTAGCCCGCCTGTAGCCTTCGCTGACCGGGGTTCCCTCGCTCATACTATGGATATCTCCCGCTGCTGACACATCAAATATGCCACGGGACTTCAGCCTGTTTAGATCAAAGTCCAGTATAAAGACTTTAGGCCAAACATATGTAGCGTCTGTCTTGAATCCAGCCATGCGTTGGCCAAACGAGAAGTGTTCGCCCCTGCAATCGAGACCGTCGGTATTGAACCATATCGTTTTTTCAGCCCAATCGTCCCACAGTACAATAGCGCTAGGCTGGCGGAGCTCTCGTTGTTGGGGAGCTGAGAGTGCGCTGAGCAGAAGGGAAGAAGAAACGCAAAGAGTCTCCGTAGAAGCATTTCCTTGTACTTCAGAAATCAGCTCCAGGTACAACAAGCGGTTGTCGTGCGCAACTTCGAATACTTTAGGTAGAGCATTGGAGCAAGTACGAGGGGTCGGCGACACGGTTGTGGGGACACATCGTATACGAACAGAGGCTTCGATGCTCCGGTCCTTAACAGGCGGTAAGGCAAACGATGCGACGCAGACGGGCTTTGTGGGAGCCCCTGAGTGAGCATCGAATTGATACATATCCAGCAGGCCGAAGCAGCTTCTGCGCATGCGGTTCTCTGCTTTACGACTTGGCGAGAAGCGTGGTAGAACAAACGAGTTCTCGGAGAGCATTGTGAAGGAAGCGTATCGTCCACCAATAGTGTCTACTCGCTTCATGTCGCCGAACTTGAGTTATTCTGTTGAGGCAACATGTAACTATCGACTCACCAAAATCTCTGCTCCGGTAGTCCAGTTCCATAAAACAACGCAAGAGGGTGAATTCGCGTGTCTTGAGGGAAACACCGCGGCTAGAAGACGACCAGCAATTTCAAAGGACACAGACGTAGACTGCAGCAGAAATGTAGAATGTTGATATGAAAGAACAGAATTGCCAGCTGGCGCACGCGAGTGTATCTCGCCGGTCGTCATTGAACGTATATGTATGTTATAAGTTCCCTGAGTACCTTGGGCCTCTAGTAAGACTAAAAGATCTTGCCCAGGATCGATCCCAAAGTCCCCAATGTTCACCTCTAGGTCTGGAGTCACCCAATATTTATACCCGACGCCTCGGTTACGAGAGGGAAGTTGATAGAAATGCAGTTGCCGAGTGCGCCGAGAAAGTCGGACAAAGATTCCGTCGGTGTACTCCCACGCAGACACATCGCTAAAGTGTATAGCGTTCGCCTTGATACTATCAAGCTTATTCCAACGTCCTCTATGGCTTCGTACAATGTCGATTTTTTCCGCATCAGTCAAGTCGTGCCGTGGATTTACAGGTTCAACGTAGCCACAGGCGTCCAGCTCGAGCAGGTACTGCATGCGGACATCCGACTTGATTACGTGCTGTAGTAATCGACAGACCTATAAAATTTACATTTAGCGTTAAGATCACCCATGATATAATAGTAATAAACTAGCCTGCTGACAACAGCGTATAGTGGAAGGTGCCGAGAAAGTGAGGACCAGTCGCAAAATTTCCTCTGGAAGTGGTTTTAACGAGATTTCCATTTTCGAAGTAGATAAAAGGATGATAGTGAGTAGTCTCGCAAACCAGACTCCTATAAATTATTCGAGTCGTGGTCAAGATCAGCTTGTATCGACCAGTCACGTGGCTACGCACAATCAGAAACGAAATTGCGAACCCAAGTTAATTTACATTCTGAAACCTAAGCACTGCGTGGAATATACAAGAGTCAAGCTACCATGTAATGGTACCGGGACGCCGAACATAGCATTATAGAAGAGCTGGAACGACGGTGACTTGTGGCCACAACGCTGGCCGTCTCATGTAACATAATCTAAAACGTATAGACTATAAGTGCTCGAGTCCCGTGTCGATAGGTCTAAATGAAAGTACATTAGCTGCCACATTAATCAATGACATATATCACTGCTCACCACTATTGCAATGACTAAATACCATCCATTACAAAGTCGGAAGGGAAATCAGAAAGCAATAAATGTGTTGCGCGTGCATACACTCACAATGCTCATCATCATGCATCACCACACGAGTTATTCCGGCCTTCGGTTGGAGACTACTTTTTACATATCTCCACCTAGGTCGAGCGGGACCACCACAAAATATCACATTTCCAACCGATGGAAAGGGGTAACCGCCTCTGCTTTCATCACCAGGACTAAGAACCCTTCCTCTATCTTGCATACTGACCGTATGACGGAACTGCAGCCTGCTTCGGTCAAAGTCCAGTATAAAGCATGTCGAGGCGAGCACGTTTGCAGTTATGCGCTGTCCGGATACAAAATATCTACCAGGGAGGGTATCCACCCATGACGTATTTTCAGCCCAGTCAGTCCATGGCACAGTGATGCAACCGCGTTGGCGAGGCTCTCGTTTTTGATATTCCAGAAGTGCACTGAGAAGAAATGCCGAATGAACGCAAAGAGTCCCAGCGGATTGATCTTGTTGTTCCTGCGGAAACCAGGTGGTGACAATATCCACGCATAAAAGCCGATTGTTGCATGCCAGATCGAACACTTTGGGCAGAGAATTGGAGCTGCCCTGATGGGTTGACGCTACGCCCGTATGATCAGATCGAATGCAGGGAGAGTTTCGACGTGCTGGGGATCACGTAGAGGTAATGTGAAAGATGCTGCACAACTCGGCTTTCCAGAGCCGCCCGAGTGAGGGCCAAATTGATAGACATCAAGAGAACCATATGAATCACCCAGAACCCATTTCTTCTTTTCATAGGACTGAGCGTAGCGAGTTAAGACGAAAGAATCCTCAGAAAGAAACGCGAATGAGGTTGAGTTCCAATCGACTGCAGTTGGCATGTACTGTGTATCGTTAGGATTAACAACTCATTGATCTCGCATAATGCTACCCACCACGACTTCTACCCCGGTAGTCCAGTTCCAAATGACAAGATAAGACGGGTGAATAAACATATTTGCGGGAAGTGATATGGCCAGCAAACAGCCAAATATCTCCAATTGAGAATACTTCGGTTGAATACTGTGCCGTTGATGGCGGCGAAGAAGAATCAAGCTTCCAGCAGCTGCCCTTGGATGTACTTCGTTGGTCGACATAGTCCGAAAATGAAGTCTGTAGAGTTCTTCGTTCCGCTCGGCAAGCTTCGATTCCAAGAGCACAAGGAGATCCTGTTCTGGGTCTATCTCAAAACATTCCATTCCAGGGCCTAGATCTGAGATAACCCAATGCTTGTACTCGAGACCCCGGTTGGGAGACGGTAGTCGATAGAAGTAAAGCTGTCGGAGTCTATTCCAGAGAGTATCGAGCAAAGCAGCTTGAACAAACACTCCACAGACAAACCTCCATTCACCTATTGTCCCGCTAATCACAGGTCTCAAGTCTATTGGCTCAACAGTATTGGGATTGTCCCATCTCGCCCTATTGTTTCGCACCATATCGCGTTTCTGAGAGTAAGTCAAGTCCGAGCGAGGATTAGAAGGTTCGACGTAGCCAGAAGCGTCCAGCTCGAGCAAGTACAATAGGTAGCTATCCGATTGAACGATATTAAAAAGAGACCGGCAGACCTTTGCGGATAATCATCAATAGTTATGCTAATCGTTTCCAAGAAGAACTAACCAGTTGGCAAGTCCTGATTGTCGAAGGCGTCGATAACGCAAGGATCAAGCGAAGAGCATCCTCGGTGAGGGTGTCAAATGTCGGAGACATTCGAATAGCACAACTGAACGTGAGGAAAATATAAGCTAGCAGAGCGATTGTTGTGGTCGAGCTTTGGACTCAGGAGGCACCACCCAAATAGTCACCTGACTCTAATATAACACAGCCACCAGCGTGGGAACGCTCAAGCGCTAAGTTGAGTCGCACCTGTAAATTGTCGAAACACAAGATTAACCAAACGAGCATGCATGCATCATGAAGTTTAGCTCATTAAGTGGACCGCTTCGTATATTAGGCAGCCAAACACCACACCAGATGAGGCACGTAACACGACACACGACGCACAATCATACACATAAATTTCGACCAGAGACTCTACGCTCATACATTGTGAGTGGACACACAAGCAAACCTACAGTAAACGGTGAAAATACATCCTATCATTGTGCATTAATATATCCGAAACCATTCTCATTCATATATAATTCATCCACCTGCTATTCCATCCCCTCCGCCAACTACTTGGACAGGAACCTGACAACCAATACGCTCACGTTGTCCATCGAGAAACTCTGAAGAGCATGGTCGAGCAACGCCTTGGCTGCTTCTTGGGCAGAGTTTGGTGCTGATTTGCGAACAATATCAACTGCTGCTTGGTCATCTGCGACATCCCAGAGCTACGTTAAAGCATGAGGGAGTAGTTCTTTGTCATGATGCGCAGGAAAGACTTACCCCGTCACATGCAAGGATAACAAATTCGTCGTCATCAGAGAGCTCCGTTTCAGTGGTATATGGGCTTCCGACGACAAACTCTTTCATGGCCGAGTCCCCCAAAGAACGAGTCACTGCGAGAACACCTGGGTACCAAACGGAATTAGCTTAGTCGAATATCTTCAAGAATAAGCCTGCTGACTATACGTACCATTCACTCTGTTGTTTAAGACAAATCCTCCAGCGTCTACGATACGTTTCGCTTCCTGTTTGTCGCTACCCTTGTGATCGTAGGTAAGTCGAACCGCTTTTCCTGCCCGACAGAGAACGCCACGAGCGTCGCCTGCATTCGCAGTATACAAAACTCGGCGCGACGGAACACTTGGATCTGTTCAAATAGTGATGTGAGTATAGGGCTTTCAATGCGCCAAGTGCGTTTCTGGCCAGGGCGAGATTCGAAGTGATCAAATGACTCGAAGCACGCCAATGTGTCCGATAAGAAACAGGGCGCAAATCAATGCTACTCACCCGACACAGGCTTGCCATCTGCATCCTCGAGGCGTAAGAACGCTGTGACAGCCGTGCAGCCCGAGTGGGTGGTGCCCTGGGCTGCCATCTCCGAGAGCTCCCTGTCGACAGCATGGAAAGTGCGATTTAAGATATCGGGGACAGGCTCAGAGAATTCATGGAGCAGCGCGAGTAGTTTCTGGGTGGAGTATTTGATATCGCAGAGTGGTGAAACACAAGGGGGTCAAACGAGACATGGTGAGTTGGGCGGCGGCGATAGATGCTATGCGATCTCACTTGATGGAAGTTCTGGCCACACCACTCTGCTGCGTGCTTGCCAGCATGACCATCGAAGATGGCGAAATAGCCCTGGCCACGGATCCCTGCAAAGTCTACAACAAACGAGTACGCGTCCTCCATCGTACGTCGCTGGCCACGATCGTGTGCAACGCCGATTTCATATCCATGAGGGGTGGCGGAATGTTGGTTCAAAGCCTATTCACGCCATGAAAGCTTGGGTTAGCTGTGGCTCGCACATAGGGCGTTTACACTAACGCCGTTCGTGTTGGCACCACTAGCTGTGGTGACGGCTTGAGATTTAGCATCAGGAGACTCGGTCGGTGGTCCAGAATGGAACATAGCGTCTTCTGCAGGGAGGGTCGGGTGGTCTTTATTCTGGTACTTGGGCTGATCTTGAGATCTTATAGGAGATGTTAGGAAGCGCCCAACCTCGTTACTGCAGTGTGACCCACCGATGACGAAAGATTCGAGACAAGGCGGCAAGCATGAGAGTGGTAATGCAGAGAGCAAGTAGGGCGGTACGAATGTCCGAAGAAATGTGGAGGCGAAGGGCGGCGACAAAATCAGACATGCAGTGTGGAGAAAAGGACAACCGACAGCAGGTATGGAACCCGGGTTGGAGGCTGTGAGCGGGAGCAGATACCACGAGTGAACACGCACGCACCGGGCTGCACTCGTCGTAGGAGGCTTGAAAGTCGAGACGAGGTCGTTGAGCTCATCCTCGTGTATTCGGACACTGCCACGAGCCCCAGCCCCAGCCCCTCCAAGCCACGACGTCATCGTCTCGACCACCACACCCCAACAAGCACCGAAACACCTGCCTAAACATGGAATTACAAATCTATTGGTCATCAAACTGTTCCTTGCCTCACGGACATGCTGCTCGACAAATGCCACTGCTTGCTTTGTGCGACGCTCTTGGATTGAGTGTTCTCATTTGATAGCCTTCCTACGGTCTCCGATGCTCATCGTAGGCCCCGCATCAGCCTCGCTTGCGCACTGGATAAACAGCCACTGGCTGAAATTTGTGCCACTACAGCTTATCGACCTAGCTTAAATATGACTCTGAAGACACCATATGCTCGCAAACCATATTGATATAAAATTGCCGCCATTGTTCTGCGCGTTGTTCCACAGTACTTTCTCGTCGTCGCCTAGACCTCAATCGGTGGGCATGAAACGCATGGCTCGCGAGGTCGAGGAACTGGGGACCTGGGTATTATGCGTGTGCACTTGGTCAGAGCAATCGCACAGCATGCAGAGCTAGGACTAGAATAGCACCTCGCATCTAAGAACCTCACGCGATAACCACGCGAGCTACCAATAGAGCGATCGTAGTTCATAGAACTCAAATTTGACCAAGTGACTGGATATCTAGCCCAGTATACTCTGATTCACATCGACTCTAGTACTCGGGCCATTCAATCTTCCTTACCGCTATTAGCGCATCAGGGGCGCCTTCAACGCGACTACGCCTTCCTAGGTGCAAGTCGCGCTTGTAACTATCACCCCAATACAGTGTGCGCACCGCGCAATTCAGTACCTGTATCCAATTGAGCCATGCGGCCATTGCACAAACACATCACATCAACTAGCTCATCGCGCTGGATCGCTGTGGGCAAGTATCGAGATTACAACCAGTTGCGTCGTTTCCCGAATATCCTAAATAGCACAGGGACATCGGCCGTTACCGCACGGTCGCCGACTTTGCCGCCCGTTAACCCTTATAATGAGTTGCATCAACCGGTGGCACTTTCCCTGTTAATTATTAGCCAAGTGACAATCCCGCGGCACTGAAACGTCTATTTACCTGACGCAGTTTCCGGACCCACGCGTGGCCGTAGGCTAGGCACGGCATCTCCGGGGCCGTAGCATGACGCGCCACATATCACTTTTTAGTCGGTTCGCGTGTTAATGGGTTGAGGCCTGGATGTCAGTGCTCGGTTCGAGACCTAAAATGTAAGCGTTTTATCCTCGAGTATGGGGTAAATTACTCCTTTGCTGCACCGGTGGTATGTGCGGCTGCTATAATCGACGAAAATCCTAACCCACGTGGTGACCGACCTGATCGCCGCGAACCCCACAGTGTCATTTGCTGGTATTTACATCTTCATTGACACTTACCGGGTATTGAGTACCCGTATAAGCCAGTCATATGCGAATGTACTAGGGCGTTATGTGTATCCAGCAAGGATAAGTGTAACTAGGCTTAAACCGAGCAGGACTCACTATTCGGAAGGTTTGTGGTGCAGGATAGGTGTGATGTCCATTTATTATGGTTTGTACGAGATGTCTTAGCCTTAGCTAGTATGCGGGTTGTATGGCCATGGGCGAGACAACCAGGTTAGTCTCGACAACGCTGGCATGCGGTCCACAAACGATAAATGGGGTAACTGCGACGCCGTCAAGAAACCGGGACGGCGCGCGGACCGGTGGTGACATTTATTGATGCACGCAGGTCTAGCCTGATCTTCAAATGGTAGCAAAAGCACAAGACGAAATCAAGTTGTTGAAAGACTGTCAATTGCTACAACAGCCGTGAGTCAGCCCAGCGTCTACCGGAGCCCGCTCTGTTTTTAGAATTGTACATTTAACTGTATTTAGGTTTAGATGAGATGACGCAGTGGTCGTTGACGCCATTGGGCTTTTGGTCGAGGCTGCCAGTAAGCTGCCGCGGCTGATTGGGGAGAAGAGTGGCCGGGGTCCACCGGTATCCCTCCAATAATCAAATAGCAACCGACGGGCCTCCACGCTTTTTCGTTTTCAACCGAGCCTGCTAGTGCCTTCACGACAATCAAAACCTGAGGAGCCGGAAAATTCACCTTGACGGATAATCGACCACTATAGCCCGGTCCGTTGCGGATGTATGGATAAACCGGGGTGCATGGTCCCCGGAGATGCAACAAAGTATATTTCATCGCCGATGCTCCAGTATTTCCTTCGATCTGACATTATTCCTCGGTTTAAAGTGTTATTGGAGTATCCAGGCTGAGAGGTCCGCTATCATCCGGCAGTCGTCGAGCTAGTACCTTTCGGATTATCGAAATGCTGACCTGGCTACTGTCACTCGGTGCCCCTTGACCAGGTTTTCTCGCCCCTAGCGCAAATACCATCCAATCGAAACAAGAACCGTTCTGTCAGTCGGTGCGCTAGATTGGCTGTGCACGGGACTCGTCATCTTTCAATTCTCTTCCACCAGCATAAGCGGATTCTGTCTGTTATTCACTCTCTCCGCCCAGCGATTTCCTAGAGCTTGGTTTGTGACACTGCGGGGTGTCAAACCAGAAAGGTCCAACAGCTTATACTTAATTCGGCCCAGCCTCTGAATTTTTCTTCTCGGCCACGATGAGAGCACTGGGTTCGAACGACGTACAAAAGGGCAAGTCCTCTCCCGATGGATGAACAATATCTGCCAACTCTAATACTCTTTCTTCGCCTCTCGGGCTTGTATCCATCCCCCTGTTTTCGTGTATCCACAAACAGCCTCGTTGCCTCCCCATTCCCAAGCACAAGCCTCGCCGCCGCCGTCCAGCCCGGACCTTCGACAACCGAGAGACATAGTGCCTAAGCCTTCGCCGACCGACATGTCGTTCTCCCCATTAGCCTTTTCGGAGTTCTGTACTCAGTTCCCCATAGCGATCGCAATGGAAAAGCACGCGGATATTTATGACATTAGCGCGGGCGTTGAGTGAGTCTACTTGCCGCATTAATATATTCTTATCTAACTGGCCTTGCCTCACGTGCGCAGTGTTACTCGGTACTTTGACGGTACCACAGAAGTCGATCTCGCCGCGAATCCCGGTGCCCTGCACTACCTCTATGCCTTTGAAGTCAGCTTCCAATCCGGTGACCCAAAGCATCTATTAAAGTAGGTTGATTTTTGGCGATTTAATCGGATGGGGCAGGAACTCACAATTTGCCCCAGTGTGACTGCTCACACGGCGTCTGGAGTCCTGAACGAGTATATTCTATTCGAAAAACCATACGTGAGTGGCTTTCGGTTTCATTCTTCGATCGCGTCTCATCATTATCGGTCTGTAGATCGTGCCTAACACCACCGTCTACCGGTGTCGGTTCCGCCTTGCGGTCAGCTCTTTCCTCTTTCCTCGAAATGGACAACTCGGTAAGTCCCGAGCTCTCACCGGCATTTACCCGGTATTTATCTGTTTATTGCTCCCAGGATTGTTTCAAGTCCGGGTTGCGGCTGTATTCGCGCTGCCTGACCCTTCAAGCCCAGGCGGGACGCGGTTAATGCGGGGACCGACCGCAGTCCATCGTTTCAGCTTGCAAGTCAAGGTGTCTCCTGGCTCGATCTTGAACGCAGTACGATGAGAGTATGCAATAATTTGTATTCAACTGTTGTAGCCATCATGTTTGAAGTACTCGTAGACACCTCTCTTCGTAAATTATAATATTTTTCCTGCTCCTCGATTGTTTCAGATGAGTGCCACCGATGGGCCTGTAGACCGAACATTCCTTCGCTGCTGATCAAAGTGTTTTGTCTCGATCAAAACGTGGTGGATTAGAAGGTGCATTGAACTCCAGCTTTGACATCTTGACTGTTCCCGAAGATTATGGAGCTAAACCGGAGCTAAAGTTCATTTGGGGCGCAGGAATAAGCGCCAAGGCACATGAAATTAGCGCCGAGCACCACGCGGTGCCCTAATGCGTTCACCATGTTTATCGCCATGCGTCACAAGTTTGGCGAGCCCTCATCATCGGTTCGGTCAACGAGGATCCTTGTGCATACCCCTAGCGGCACGGCGCGCGTCGCCCAATACCCTTAGCCCAATACCACAGTACAGTCATGTCAATCGATCCTGCAAAGGCTCAGTCGCCGAACAACTCGTCGCGGACGTTTGGTACTGCGTTTGTGACGAATATTGCGTTGCTCGCTATCCAAGTTGGCGCGTTTGTTGTTCTCAAGAACAAGCTTTATCGGATTTACTCTCCTCGCACAACACTTCCTCCTCCAAAGTGAGTTGCTCTTTGAGCTTTGGTTGTGTATATCGTGACGTTTGTACCCCACAAGTAAACGTGCGGTTGAGTTGCCAAAGGGACCGTGGAGATGGCTGCCAACAGTGATATTTGCACCGAGCGAAGACATAGCAAGTTAGCTTACTTTTAACCTGAATTCTTACTGACTCTTCGCCCCAGATACGAAAGAACGGATTGGATGCATATCTGTTCATCCGGTTTCTGAGGCTCATGATAATAATATTCGGCGTCTTCACCTTGATATCCTGGCCTGTCCTACTTCCCATCGATGCAGCGAACATTCCTGCGGAAGGTAAAGATGGACTAGCAAAACTTTCTTGGGGCAAGTGCGTAGCAAATTTGTTATCATGTTTCGAATGATTTTTTTACAACCCCTCGGCTCCAATAGCATCATCAGCTCTCAGAGCAACCGAAAAGTCGCCCATGTAGTTGTAGTCTACATTATGACTTGTAAGCGAATTTGTATTAGCCACCTGATTGACAAATGACTTGATGCCCCGATTGTTTAGTCTTCGTGTTCTGGATGATCCGCCGGGAGCTCCTCATTTTCGTACATGCCCGACATCAATTTCTTATCGCCAGGTCTCACTCCCATCTAGCTCAGGCTAAGACTGTGTTGATTACTTCCATGGTAAATACCTCCGCCGACGGATTTAAATAGTAACAATACAAATTTATTTCCATAGCCCGACGAACTATGCGACGAGAAGGATCTGCGAGACTTTTGCGCGTTTGTACCGGGTGGGATCGACAAAGTCTGGATTTACCGGAACCAGCCCGTAAGTCCACCTCTCTAATGTCCTGCAGTGTATTAAGCGCGTGGAGTAGGAATTACCTAAACTTTATGACGATCGCCTGAAAGCGTGTCAGAAGCTGGAGAAAACGGAGGTAAAATACATGCGAGCAGTCCTCAAAGCGTGGCGCAAACATCAAAAAGAGGAGAAAGCGAGGCTCAAGGCGCTGGAAAAATCTGGGGGTGACCCGGAGGCTAAGAGGACCGGGTCTAATCACACTGAGGAGCATCCTTTGACTCAAGTTAGCCCCATCCGTGCTTCGTTGCTTAACCAGCCGCTTCCGCCCACGCCTCGGCATTCGGGGACTGTGCCAACGAACAAATCTGGTCAGCTTGTTCAGAATGGGGCACTCGCGGAGAATCGAGATATCTCCCCGGAGACGCAAATGGCTATGGAGATGGTTCCCCGTCCTACCCACCGTCTGGGGTGGGTCCCATTTTTTGGACAGAAAGTGGATACGATTGAGTGGTGCAAGGTGCGTCGGTTCCTTCGGCCTGTGTATTCAGTTGGCAATAATTGCTCCACCCTAGAATGAGATTGCCCGTCTGAACGGCGAAGTCAACGAAAAGCGAAAGTTGATTGCAGAGGGCAAGCCTCATGGCAGCGCATTTATCCAGTGCAATCTCCAGATGGGCGCTCATGTTTTGGCTCAATGCGTCAGCTACCACGAACCGCTGAAGATGTCCCACAAGTGGATCGAGGTTGCCCCGGACGATATTATTTGGGACAACATTGACGACGTGGGTAAATTAGGAAGAAGGGTCGAATGAGGCGCTTACATTTGATGTCTTTAATAGGGAGCCTATGAGGTTCGATTCCGCTATGTACTCTCCTGGATATTGACATTCGCGGTCATCGCTCTGGTATGTGGCGCTACCAGCCCAATTGATTCGGTATATTGACCTGGACTATAGTGGTTTATACCCACCGCCTTTGCGGGTATTCTATCCAATGTTGATGCACTATGCTCTAAAGCCAAATGGCTGGCCTGGATCTGCAAACGTAAGTCTCAACGCACGAACTTACCACTTGGTTGACTCAGACTCTGCGCTCCAGTCCCGCCCGTCGTGCAAGGTATTATCCAGGGTGTTCTGCCACCAGTCTTCCTTGCCCTCTTGTTCATTCTCCTGCCGATATATCTTCGAGGCATGCACTCGTTTATTACACTACGGCTTTAGCTGACTTTCGGTCAACTAGCTATGGCCGTTTTTGAGTGTATTCCTCGCCATTCGCTGGTCTCGATTAGCTTGTACAAGCGATACTTCTTATTCTTGATCGTTCACGGTTTCTTGACTGTCACTGTATCTTCGGGTATAACTTCTGCTATTGTTCCGGTAAGTGGATCGTTTTGGTCTAACTGGATATCATTCACTAATTATCATCTGTCAGATTTTGCAAGAGCCAGCGCAAGCGGTCCAACTGCTCTCCAAAAATCTACCCAATGCCTCCATTTTCTTCTTGACATATATTGTAGCCAACGGTCTAGCTGGTAGCGCTGGGGCACTAGCACAGATTGGTCCTTTGGTGGTTCATTTCCTGAAGAAATACTTGCTTGGACGGACACCAAGACAGGCTTTCGAGATCACGTTTATCATGCCAAGAGTATGTATTAATTTTAGCCGACGGCTATGTCTGCTCATGATTTCATAGGCGGACTTTGGAACGATCTTGCCAAGGATATCTCTGCTCTGTTCGATCGCTCTCGCTTATTCGGTGAGTTTCAGAACCAGCATGTATTTCTGCGGGCCCGAGTTAACTTTACGCATAGGTTATAGCACCGGTGATCAATGGATTGGCGATGTTAGCCTTTGCTCTGTACTATGTTGCCTGGAAGTTCTGTGAGTGATGTTTCTCAGAGTTTCATGGGATACAACGTGAGACAGTTCTACTTAGTGTTTTTGTGGGTCTACGACCAGCCCGAGCCTCAAGAGACTGGCGGACTATATGTCAGTTTTTCCTACGAGCATTGCTTGAACGGTACTGATCAGGATTGTTTAGTTCCCCTTGGTAGTTTCAAACTTGTGTAAGCATGCTCTTATGGAGAACTTATGTGAAGCTAATGGCTTTTTCAGTTGTTGGCCTTTACATCGAGCAACTCTGTTTGGCTGGTTTGTTCTTCTTGGATGGTGGCAAGTCCACCGTTTCGATCGTCCTGGGCGTTTTCATGGTGATTTTGATCTTCATTACGATCGCGGTGCAGGTTTTGTATCGCAAGTCCTTTGCTCGTAGGTGTTTATCCTTCAACCTGTTGGACAACGCCGTTGACGTCGGTTCAAGCTATCACGGATTTCTTGCCTATGTCCATGGCTACGAAGTCCCTCCACGCGCGGCAACGTCGCCATCAGAAGAAACCTCTGGATCCAACAGAGATTGCTACGGAGGAAATGGATCTTTTCAGGCGTGATCGTAAGTCATGCGACGGTTCCGCGTAATGGGTTTTTAACGCCTGGATTTTTGAGCAGATATGCAGAATCTTATTCGTCGCAAGGTCAACAAGAAGCTAAAACTTCCAACCAAGCCCAAGAACGATACAAACATAGATTTAGCGCCCCCTGCGCCCATGCCCGGTACTAGCTTACCTACCGGCCCCGAATCTGCTCCCAAGATCCCTTCGCCGTTACGGTCGGATACACGTGAATCTGGGGAATCCAGAAGGTCTAAGAGCAAAAATACCGAAACCAACGGCGAACCGACCGCGGCACCCGCTGCTGTAGTGAAAGCTAACACGGGAGATGAATCAGAGGATGATTCTGATTTGGACGATTTTGCGTTTGACCACCCAAATACTTACAAGGATGCGCCATGGATCTGGATTCCAGAGGTAATGAGTATTCAACCTGTCTGCGAGTACCAGTGGACTAAATTATTGGATTTTGCTTCAGGATGAGTTAGGAATTAGCAAGGCGCTCTTGAAGGAACTGCATGACGCTAGGGTGGAGGCCTCTGACACGGGTGCGAAGGTAGACAAGAAAGGGGTCGTTGAAGTTTCAAGGAATCCCCCAGAAGAAGCTTGGGATGGTGGGTTGGATATATGAGTAGCTCAATTCTTGCGCATATATGAGCGCTTCTTCTTGGCTAGCCTGGCAAAATGTTTCTCTACAGTGTTCCATTTACATACACGATAGTTGTACCGAATGCCGAGTATTACACGTATGACCTACAGCGATCACCACCCCTGTTTATCCTAAGTCGCCTTGGTGCCCTTGGGCTTGATAGTGAGGCAGTTAATGCCTAGCGATTTGCAGAAGCGCTTGCAAGCGACAATTGCCCAACACTGCCAGGACACAAACGAAAATAACAAGGCGGCGTGGATGTACCAGATCTCAACCGCCGGGGGGATGTTTCTAGGGTTCGAACCGCAAAAATCACAGTCAATCAACCGCCTGCGCACAAAAAAAAGGGGAACGGAGCTCACAGCCCAAACCGGTTTAGGTTGACCAGTAGGACCCCGCCCAATACTGGGGAAATAACGGAAGGCAGGAGCGCTGGGAAGGGACTGTGCGTAAGGTGCGAGATGATCACCCGCGGCAGCATTTTACCAAAGGTGCACACGACTAGGAAGGTAAACTCAATCAACCCGCCATGGGCCGGTACCGAATTCTTTGAGTGAACCAAGAGCGAAGAGTGAGGTGATGTGACCCATAGCCAGCAGAGGGTCATGTAGATCCCGAAAAACAGGTTCTTGCTCATCGCCGAGGGGAAAGACAGTCCTTTGGTTTGACACGCCGCGCGGACGTTCATGAAGCTGGGGATGAGTAAGTCGCCGGGCATGGGGGGAGATATGGAGAAATCACATACCAGACTGGTGCATGCGCAACGAATACTGCGAGCAAGACTATGACGTTGAAGCATTGTATAAGGGTGGCCGACTCGGGGATCAAGGGTAGGCTCGTCGGTAAATTGACGGATTGATGCCAAACGCTAGGGCCTAAGTATTTGGAGCTAAGTCTCTGTGTCTTGTCAACGCAACACTAACTTACCGAATAACGCTGATATCAAGTGTACGCCAACTGCTATGAGGATTCCCTCGGTGGGACCTAGCAATGGTTCAGCGCTTGTGCGGTACTTCACCACAAATTGCCCGCCAGTCTGACTTGCCATTGATGTATCCCAAGTACAAGGTACCCTAGCCAAGCGTACATCTTAGCTTGCGTAGAACAATAGTCCCGCTTTGACACTAACCGTGTAATATTCTAAGAAGATAACAGTGAGTTTAGGCTTTCAATTCAGATCGATTTAGAGACCAACCTTCCCAGGTACTCTGGATTTCCGAAGTAAGTCAAAGTGCCCACGTGGCATAATAGTTCACGCACCAACCACATTGGTATGCATCCAACAAGTACGAAAAATGCTCCGTTCACAGAATGGCCCAAACCCAAAGATGCAACCTGAACCAGGCCACCTAGTGGGCAATTTAGAGTATCGATTCCATGGTCGAAAACATGGCCTTGGGGGCGGTTGGATAAGTGGGACACTTGCGGGCAGCCTTTGCACTTACCTAGAGCGGAAGAGGTCCCAGTTTTGCGTGCCTGTCGCCCGTCGACGTCTATAGAGAGTTCAAGTCGGTTAAGGCCTTAGCTTCGAACCTGAATGGAAGCTCACTATCGAATGTTTGGTACATGAACAAACCAAGCGCAAAAGACAAGTACAACCAAGTAGGACCAGGTGTCGAGAGATCCGGTTCGTAAAGTACGATGCATGCAGCACTAGATTGTGTAAGTAAGGTTCAATGAAATACCAAAAACTACATTCTTACTTGATCAGAACGAACGACAATCCGGACAGAGTGATGAGGTTTGGTGCCATCCAAGAGGGGAAAAAGGTCGCTGCGTAGTCCCACCCTATTCACAGCAGCATGAGTGTGTTGGTCAATCTGAAATCTGTCTAACAGGATTAATTTTCATACAATGACGAAGAACTGCAAGACGTGAGATGAATGTCAAGCAGTGTAGACGTTTAGTTCCACATACCATATTTTGTAAGAGGAGATTTGTCTACAGCCGAGTATTTGTAGAATCTAACGTGTTATCCGCAATGAGTAGGAGGGTAGCTTCGCGCAAAGAGATTTTCATACCGCAAGTTGTCGAGCGCATCAGGCGTGAGTATTGGGTCATCAATTAAATTGTCCATTTGAAAGAAAGCGCAGTCTATTTGGTATTTTTGTAGATTCTCTAGGTGAATTTCCCAGAATCAGTCCGGGCCCAGGTGGTGGTCAAAGCTAGATTGGTCCATGAACACAGGCGCTTCTAATTAGTTCGCCTGACACGGGTCAAACTCAAATTCAACCACATCCGCCGAACACTGTTATCTAACTTTACCTCTTAGCGCGACGGCTAGATAACTTTGATATAAAGTAGCCGCAAATCGATATTCGGACTAGCCCCGCTCTGTTGACAACTAAGTCGTCTCCGTCATGAATCGGATGTCCTCTCTGGGCCAACCGCGCCAATCTACAATTGCCTCTGGACAAGCCTCGTCGGTTGCTCAACAAAGATACGTTGACAAGAAGGCAGAATATGAGGGAGTTACGGCTCTTAATGCGGCTAGTGAACTTATGGTGCAACAGCTAGAAGAGATAGCCAGCAGAACGGACCTCATGGCAGACGGTGGAGTAGGTGAGCGACCTAATCCCAGCTCGTGTGCAAATAGCGGCATTGAATATTGCGTCCAAGCCATCGGCTCCGTCTTAGCGAATTGGCCAAACGTATGGCGGATTATTGGTTTGGCTGGTATGTGACCATATGGTGCTGTCCGTTTCTATGATTTATAGTTTTGGGGCAGCGTCTGGGCAAACCCGAGACCAGGAGCCAGAAACGGGAAATGTAGACGAAGCTGGGGTCGAAACAGTGCCCAGACTGGTGCGCATCGAAGTCAACAACCCCGAGGTTAACTCTAGTCTCGAGCCCTGAAGTACTAGTACTTTCAAGTCCGGTCCACGACCTTTGTTGTACGAACAGTAGGCTTCGCATAATATATTCATATCCAAAAGGCTCCTGTTCCGCTATGCCAACTACCAGAACGTCTATCTCGTTTGCTTACTTTAGGTTCAGCCCTGTTTCTGGGCTTTAAGCTGAGCGATTTTCTGCAAACCCACGTCAGCCACACCTTCACAAAATCCGAAGCAAAGAACTTTACCTGCTTTCGCTCTTCTCTCCGCCTAGCCATTTCGGCAGCCTTCTCCTCTTTACTCAATCCCGCCAGACTGAGATTCTTGACACCCTCGCTAGCATCCGCCGTCGCGGCGGGTGTATCTTGTTCAAACGTCCCCCATGTATCGGACGTGCTTATCCCTGGGGAAGCAAGAGGTGAAGAGCTCCGGGGTTTGGGCTTGGGCGGAGATAGCGTGCTTGCTCGTGGGGGCGCAGCTTTGGGTGTCTTGGGCGTCGGATGAGATGGAGTTATGCTGGCAGGCTTGGGAGGTGCATGTGCAGGCTCTGGAGCAGCTGCTTCGAAGGCACCTAAGAAATATGGTTCAGTGGGGATCGGATCAAGAGAGTTGTTAGCGACGCACCCCAGTCATCTTCATCCGCGTTAACGTCCATCAAGTCACCATCTCCCCAGGCATTCGCTACATCCGTTGCACCAGAATCTTCATCCCATCCCATATCCTCCAGGACAGGCTTTGCGTGTGTTTTTGATCCTAACTGCATGCCTCTTCCGTGGGATGGCACAGCTGCCACAGATATAGCTGGAGAGGCCAACGTAGAGGTACCGGGAACATCTACAGAGGCAGGCGGGGCGGATACAGAACGATCTAGAGCTGGTGCTGCTGAGAGTGATCCTTGCGCTTCGGCAGTTGCAAGCTTTCAGACACGAGGCTTGTCAACAATATGGTGCGTATGCGGACTTGGAGAACACCGACCTTTCGTCCGAGAGAGCTAATTGCCCATCCTGCCAATGCCCCCGCAGCACCAGCTGCAGAAGTGACCAACGCCGCGGAAGACCCTGCTGCAGGCGGCGTATTACTGCCTAAACCTCCCGACGATGGTAGCCCTCCTGGAATCGACATCACATCTCCTGGAGTCCCCGCAGTTTCAGGCTATAACCCCGTTTTCTCAGCACATACCCCCGACTCACTCAAGAAGCCTACATACCAATGTCGCCGCATATACCTCCACCTTCTTGACAATCATCTCCATCGCTTTGAAAGCTTGCTCCCTAACCAACTTTTCCCTGTCCACCAACGACCCCGCAACAGCAGGTATAACCTTTGTCGCCAGATCCTCCCCAGTAAAACAGTCCACGCTGGCCATCATAGCCATCAGCCCCGCTACTCGCGCATGTACGAACGTGTCTTTGATCGCTCGCGAAAATGCTGGAACGAGGACCTTGCCTCTTGTGTTTGGGCCGAGAGAAGGCGCAAGACGGCCGATGAGGATACATGTGTTGGTACGGATGGAGGGTTCAGGGTCGAGTTGTGCTTTGGCGAGGTGCCGGAGGAGGTCGTTATTGAGGATTCGGTCGGATAGCTAAACACAATCTTAGTATCAATCCGAGTGAATTAACTAGAAACAACACACCTTTCCGGAGATTAAGATAATCGACCTGACTGTAGCTTCGCGAATTACTGGAACAGTATCACTAAACCCAGTTTGCTACAACACCTTTAGTCACTTTATATTCGACCCAAAGCCGAGAAGAACATACCAGATGCGGCCATACTTTGTTTACGACAGTATTCTTATCCAGTTTATCCGCAAATTCAGACAGCCCGTCCAACAGAGCCATCCGTGTGCCTCGATCCGGTGTTGCAAACAGGTTTACCACAGGCCCTACAATAGTCGCAGTGTACTCGGTGGGTGGAAGGTCTTTTCCCAGTGCCAGTACGACCGGGAGGATAGCGCCTGCGGATGCGCCTCCATGGCCGAGAGAGCTGAGGAGGGCAGGTAGGACTTTATGTTGTGTGAATTCTGGGGGAAAGGATGCGGTTGAATCCTTGATTGTCCTAGTACACAGTTAGTAAATAACACCACTCGCTCAAGTCTATCTTACCTTAATAAAGAGTTCTTCTCTGCGTCATTTGACAATGCAAACCCATCCAACGCCTCGCATATACGATACAACGGATTATCTGAGAAGAAAGAATTCGGAGCTGCACCAGCTGCCAAGAATGCAGAAGGTGTGAGCCGGGCAGATGCGGTAGGATGGAGGAGCTTCTTGTAATGCGGGAATATTGCGTTGGGTATGGCTCCTTTGGATGATTGTGTTGGAGGAGGATGAGGTGGGTTAGCCGTTGCAGGCAGTGGATCGTGTGACTCGTTTTTGACGTTGAAAACAGTGTGGATGAGAATCCCGAGTGAGTAGCTATCTGCAGTGGATACGTTGAGGCTGCGAAAAAGTATTAAATAGTCAACTAAGGTGTATTAAATAAAGGGCTGATACTTCCTTACTCTTTAAGTACACTCCAGCCTGATTTATGCACTTCAGGACATTTGAACGCCCTTGCACGTTCACCCATCGACTACACGTGAACATATATGTAAATAAAATTAACCAAGAAACTGCATGACGCACAAATAATACAGCAGCCTGGTCTGTCGGATTGCTCATAAGATCAAATCCCCCTAATCTCCACTCTCCTGACGGCGAAATAAAAACAGATTCCACTCGAATCATACCATGAGATGACTGACAGGCATCGTTGATAAACGTCAATGCTATCTAAAACAGACGTACATAAGAGGTTCGACATGATTCGTGGGAAGAACTTACAGAAATTCGGTGAAGCCCCCAGACGAGCCACTCTTCGCGAGATTTAGCTGGCTTGGAACTCCATCGTTCTAAAGCTGCCCAGAGAGGCTGGACGCGTTCCGTGACAATGTGAATGCTGCTCTCTGTTTCTACCACGTCGATGAATCGTAGGACGTCGGGATGTCGAGTTGTGCGAAGCTTCCGGAGTGCGTTTTTCGCCAGGGGGAATAAATCGCGCCGTTGAGGGTCATTTGCATCGAAAGCAAAGACCGAAACGAGGCTTGAGTCGTCCTGAGATACAATTCTGCATAAGTTCAAATATCTAGGTAAGGACACGTACCCTCTTTGTCGCTTCATACAACGTCCAAATAGGATCTCCGTAACCATGTACCCGTTCTCCCAAAGAAAAAGGCAACGCAATCCCAGATTTCTGAATCAAGGTCGACGCAGCGGCAGACCCAAGACTGCGAAGATAATCCATAACTAGGAAACAGTTGGAAAACCTTCCTCTAAGTTCTCAAGTTAAGTACCCAAGAGCAAGCTTCCTGACTACGTGTCTGTACAGCCTTTCAATAATCACCAGCTAGTTCCGAATGACTCCAGAGTCAGAAGGGTATGCACAAACAGAATGCTATAAATCGATCAATCAGTTTCAGTGTCGGCCCAGAATTTTGTCAACCAGCAGCCGGAATGACAGTCGATTAAGTTGGTGATTGAGTTGGTCCTGGACCCCAGGATGTGGCAGTGTATACCCTCCACACGATGACATAAGAGTGGAGCTCTAGCGCTGGGAACTTCAGCTCGGTTCTCAACCCACACCTCTCCAAACTGGATTGGTCTGGGATGATACAACCACCACAGTAGAGAGCTTGTGTCAGAGTATCTATTGAACGACCACCCTACCCACCGAGCTTCAACATGCCAAGCAGGAAGAGTCTGGTTTATGCAAGCACAGACCCAGCTGAAGTCGTGCCTATTTTCTACGATCGGCCGTCTTACTGTTGCTTGAAATGTTCAGCTCCGTTGGTGAGAGAAATTCCCTATTTTATGATTCCAAATTAACTAACGTTGTTTCAGGCTTTACAGGATGAACTGGTGTCCAAAGCATTCTCTGGTCGTGAGGGAACAGCATAGTAAGCACTCAGGCGCGGTACTATACGACAAGATAATGACCCAGAGCGGAACAGTCTTATGCATTCAGTGATTAATGTGAAGATTGGAAAGTCCGAAGGGAGACAGCTCCTGTGAGTGCTCGCGTGACACCTTCAACCTCCTCAAACAGGCATTACTGTGGTTTCACATAAGAAACGTGGACTGAATCGATCCGACAAACCTCCAGGACTGGTTACCACACCGTCGCCGACATTTACTGCATGGGATGTGGCACGACAATCGGATGGACATACCTAAAGGCCCACGAACTTTCTCAGAAGTACAAAGAAGGTAAGCGGGCAGATTTTCCGCCCAGACGCGCAGGCACTGAGATCTCCGGCGACGAACAGGAAAGTACATCGTCGAAAAAGAACGAATTGTCAAGGAGAACGCATGGTCGGTAGATGACTCATAGCGAAATAGTGGGCATCTATACCCGGCTGCACATAGCCAAACCTGTACACGAGACATACTTGCGCGCCTTGCACATAGTTTCGTCATTTATTTTACGCTGCTCGCTTGACAGGGGCGTTTCTTGACTGAGCGCTTGTTCCTTGACGATCCTCACGTGACTGGACGGCTTCTCACAGCGACCTTGCCAGCACCAGCTCTTTGAACTTTACGCATCTACTGACACCACAACGTTCCGAAGCGATATCTGATAAACTCCGTATAGAAAATACTATGGATCACTCGATGCACCATATGGATATGGATATGGGTCATGGTGGGATGGACCATGGTGGGCATGGTGGAATGCCTATGGGCCCGAAGTGCGATATGAATATGCTGTGGAACACTCAGTGCGTCTTTTCTATTAACTGCTTCTACTGCATATATCTTACCTACGAACTCAACCTATCCAGAATAATTGACACCTGCATCGTCTTCAAGAGCTGGGTACGCCACTTTCCACTCCTCCCTCCGCAGCACCTACCTCCAACCTCCCAACTAATACTCCCCTCATAGCACATCTCCTCAAACGGCGCATTCCTTCTCTCGTTCATCGCCATTGTCCTCCTAGGCGTTGGCTACGAATGGCTCCGCCGGGCCCAAACAATCCTAGACGTCCGAATCGCGCGGTCTATCGTCAAGGGCAAGGCGAGTGCGAGTCTTTCCGGGCGGGATAGCCCGACTGAGGACGCGCCGCTAAATCCGAGGTTGTTTAAGCAGTCTGCTGTGTAAGTCGCAGTTCCGGATTCCCGCTTGGGCATATTTGCCTGGCCGTTTCGTGAGAGGATGGGAGTTGGTAGGAACTGAAACTGACGAGTGTTTGGTGGGGTGGGCTTTGTAGTTCAAACTTGTCCCCTAGTGTGAGGGCGTCGCGTGCGGCGCTGTATGGTGTTTCGGTGTTCTTGTCATTCTTCCTGATGGTAAGTCAATAATATGTGTTCGTCTCACGTTTGAGCTTGACTGACGGGCTGGTGTATCACCGCGTAGCTTGTTTTCATGACATACAACGTAAGATCTTCGTATCAGCCACACCCGATATATGTGGCGTACTGACGCGGTTTGCTTCTAGGCGTATCTCATCTTGGCCGTCGTTATTGGCGCCTCGATCGGGCATTACGTATTTGGAGCCCAGATGGACGCCGAGGCTGTTTTGAACAGTGCTGGAGTTGGAGGAAAGGGAATGGCTTGCCATTAATCCAGTGAAGTGGGATGGCGGGACTTTGTTGGGTCTATGAGTTTTGTATCGTTTTTGTACAGTAGATATGTTCCAAACCACATCATTCATCTCACACGTGTCGAATTTTAGTAAACCTGCAAACGTGCGACACGATACCTCGCGCTGTTTACATGCGCGCCAGCAAATTCATATAAAAACTTTTGATAAAAAGGTGTCCTCACAGTACAACAAAACGCGTACAACATCGGCAAAGGTACATCGAGGATGATACAACTTTTACACCATTTACAGCACCCTGCTCTCCAAAGAAGCGCGTCTAGTCGTCTTCGTTGACCTTGGACGGGTCAATACCAGCCTTGGCCATCGCCTCGGCCGATGAATAGTCAACCTGGGGGCGAGCGCGACGAGGGCGTCCTCCAGAGGTGGGGATGATCGCGCTCGGGTCGATCTCATCCAACTAGAAGAAGACGTGGAGATTAGCGTTGGGAGATTTTAAAGTTTGCTTAGGTGGGGATGTGGAGCACGATGGATGCGCGATTCAAGGCGTGGGGTGATAGTTGGAGGAATGTATGCTAGGATAATGATAAACTTACGTCTTCATCTTCTTCATCGTCCTCTTCTTCTTCCTCGTCATCCTCTGTTTCCTCCTCTTCATCATCCTCATCTGTCTCCATGGACACGTCTCCGGTGTCTGTGCTTTTGCCCTTTCCTTTGTTCAGAGGAGAGGATTGGGGGTTGGTAGTGGTTTCGGTGGTGGTAGTTCCAGCAGCAGCGCCTTCCCTGCTCACAAAACAATATTAACGCCCCCCGCTCAGCCCAATAGACGATCGTAGTGTACTCACGCCTCAGGCTTGTCTACAGCAATCGAATCAGACATTGTACGTTCAAATAGAAGAAGTTTACACGTAAAACAGTGGTGGACGTTGGGTTGACGAAACGCGTCTCCTGTCTTCACGTGATCGGGTCCAGAATGTGTGACTAACACGCCACAATGTTATGCGCCACCACATTTGGGTCTAGCACACCGCCGGAATCAACTAGAATAGTCGATCGCAGGAGTTGTCGGGGTGCTGGGAGTAGATTAGATTAATTGATCGTGATGGCCATGATCGAGATTCTTCTATTTTAGAATTAAGTTATTTTTGCGGGTGTATATTTATGACCATGATAGGCGAAGACTCGCCGTTCACGAGTTCTGGGCGTCCGTTGAGGTACGGCATTGGGGACGTACATGTGCTCCCGCCGCGTGTGAAACAATGTGCGGTGTGTAAAACTTTCAAAATAAAAGGCGCGCAATTCAGTTACGCGATCGCATGTGTAAAGCGCGGACAAACTTGGCCACGGCAAGATACGCCGGAGGAGTACGAGTCCGGGATACCACTTTAGGTAGTGCTACCTAATCGAGAGGAGTGCCTTACAAAACGTTGCATGCGTCAGGTGTGGTGCTGTCGTCAAGAAACACCAGGGGCTGGACGATATGAGATCACGCGTGTGAGACTTGCGCAAATCCGGCGATACGCAAGATGATAGGCAAGGTGATTTCGCAAAATTGGAACGAGCGTGCAGAACGTAGAGATACGTGCGGGCAACGTTGGTCACACCGCCACGTTCGTTCCAGAGAGGGGGTTGACTAACCCCACACCACGCTTCGCCGTCCCATAACCGGTCGAGGGCGTCTAGAGTCATTTCGAAGTTGACTTGGGCGACATCATGTGCTTCGAATGCCACCATTACTAAGGACATTACACACTCAATTCGCGCAATAGACTTGTACGTCGGTGGGAGCGCGGTGGATAGACGTCTCTAGGTTACTACAATGGCATTACTGAGCGTGTCGATACGTGTGCGCCATAAGTGACCGCATAGATCCGCGTTCAAGCGCCCGGATCAAACACGGAATTCGCCAAATGCGGAAGGACGACGCACTGCGCGCCTGATCTGTCATCGAGTGATTTTCGTTCCAAGAACAGACTTGGTTCAGGGTGCGACTCGGCCGCTCATTCACCGAGGCGCTCACATGAATTTCTGCAGCGTGTTTCTCCGCAGTTATATACCGTCTCTGCTCCATTGAGTTCTGCACTCCACTCATCTCACCATGTCCACCGACAGCTACCGCTCGTTCCCTCCCGTCGGCGCTGCCTTTCGTCTGTCCTCTGCTTCCTTTCTTGAAGGTGTCCTTACCGACGCAGACGGCGCACCCGCATACTCTCTGTTCACCGCACGCGGCGTCACCACCCTTTCGCGCGTTGGCCCCAACCTCTCCAGAACACAAATAGCCCAAGTCTACTGGCCCCGCGAGGCGAGAGATTCAGAGCGAGCACGCGAGGCAGGAGAGACGGTTGTTGCAACAGCCAACGGAAAGGTCCTCATGGACGACATTTTGCGTCCTAGCGGCTCTGGACGTTCGCGAAAAATGAACGTTCCTGGGTCTGCTCTTTCTTTAAGATGGAGATTCGAGGCTGGAGCGTGGCACGTAAGTCCTAGCAACCGCCGGCAACTTTTGTTGAAGCTAACTTCCCCGCTTAGTGCACAGCAGGCTCCCGCGCAATAATCTCAACACTCAAGCTCGTCCCAGGACGAGCTGGCACGACAATGTTCGTCCACACTACCACTCTGCCAGCGTCCCCCACATCCTACAGCCACGGCTACGACTCGGACACATCCGAAGCGAGCCCCAACCCCCAGGCTGCGCAGACGCTTTTCGACACGCTCGTTCTAGCTGCGGTCCTGCTTTGCACACACCCTGATGCTTGGCGTGCTCGACTTTCTGTTCTGTCATCAGAACGTCCCCTTCCGGCTCCTCCAGTCCGCAGCACCTCCCAACTATCTGCCTACGAACGTACAATTGGAAAAACAGCCTCTCGTCCTTCGTCATCGTCCAGCTCTAGCTCCGGCACACATAACAGTTCCGGCAACTGGGCCCCACGCTCGTTACCTCACTATACGTCACACTCTAACCCGGCCGGCTGGGTTACCTCGTCGCCGTGAACACCCGCGTCGGTGTTTTTTGGCATTTCCTTTACCCTTTTCGTATGTTTTTGTATTCCTCCTCGCTTGGTTTGGTCTCTTCTCCCCTTGAGAATGTAGTGTACGTCTCATCTGTTTTGTTCCGTTTTTTGCTTGGTCTGTTTTGTTCTTTCTATGCTGGCATGCGCCTCACCCTCTCTCAGCTTCCATTTCACCTCATCTCATCCGTTATGTAGCAACACTCTCCGGCGTTCACCATAAAAGCCTTCTACCACTGGTTACATAGTACACTACATTACTACTAGTCTCCAATAAATACACAAGTCTTCTATAATTTCTACATGTGTAGCCGCAGTAGGGTGCCCTGGACGTGCCGGCGGATCGAGATGTCAACGTCCCGCACATCAGTTCGGTTCATTGTAGCGATCATGATGGGTCCACGCGCTCTGAACCCCGATAGAGCACATGTCCGGCGTCCTGGCGTGCGAAGAATGGTGCGGGGCGGATTTTTGATTTCCGGCGGGGGTGGGGGGGTGGTCTTGCAGTTGAGGTCGAGGTCTGCGTGATTGGTGCGGATGAATGCGACTGGTCTCGTGCTTGTGCTTGTTCCTGGTCTTGGACTTGGCCTCGGTCTTGTAATTCAGCACTCATATCGAGATGAATAGAGTCTGGATTATTAGTGTCCGGTTCATCGCGGGACGAGGATGTGTCCGCGTGTGTGGCCTGTATCCGTGTCCGTGGCCGTTGTGGGGCGGACGCGTGTTCGTGCACATGTGCCTCGGTCTTGTTCTTGGTTGGAGGGGCGGGGATGACTCGGACCGCTCGGCACGAGAGACACGTATAGCTGATGATTTTTCCGTGCGGCGCGGAGGCTAATATGTGATAGTTGATAAGTAGGTTTGGGAGATCACGAGAGGTACCGAGAGGTACCGAGAGGTACCGAGGTGGAAGTTTTGGGTTGGGGGAAGATGTATAGGTATTATTGGTTTAGGGTGAGGGGTAGGGGTATGTGGTATGTATCGTGTGAGGAAGTTTGTGGTAGGTAGGGAAGGTGGATTGGAGTAGGTTCGGAACGGTGATAGAGATTAGACTTACGCTTCACGCGTACGGAAGACGTGGATCCAGGCACGAGAACGGTATTGCACCCTTTACAGAGGACACGTTTCACTGTTGGGTCGCTTGATACGCGCAAGTCAGTACCCGCACGTACCAAAAGGGAAATATGACCGAGTGGAATTAGATGGGGCGGGAAGATGAGACGTACATTTTAACGACGGCACCACTCGCGATGCCTTTCATTGTCTTTACGTGTTTTCGGGATAGGCGTTGGAGCTCGGATTTGGCGCTCGAGTTTGCTGGGGTGTGGGAGGAGGCGGATTGGAGGTGGACGCTGGCTTGGTAGAGGAAGCTCATGCGCTGCATTAGGTCTCGGTTTGGGATGTGGGGAGGAGGGGCGGTTGCGTCTTGGTCGTTTTTGGATTTCTTCGCCATTGTAAGTTGGCTAGCAGGCGATATAGTGAGTGAATGAACGTGAGTTCGCCTTGTGGTGGTCGGGTGGTTCTTGCAAGTTATAAATTTGAAATTATTCAAATCATTTGTTTGTTATTGTGTGCTTGTAAAATTCAATCATAATTCACGAGTAAAAAGGTGTGATAAAGTATTATACTAACGAATCACGAGCATAGTCCCGACGTAACATCCCCCGTAAGAGATCCCTAGAACTTTCCACCTAAGGCTTTTTGCACTTCAAGCTTGTCCAGCGCCGCGCGCAGAAGACTTGACTCTTGACGCCCGGCACGAGCTTTACCCTTAGCGCGCGCCGCACTCTCGTCTTCCATCACAAGGGAATATGAATTCGGCGCATTCTCACTCCGGGAATGCATTGGTCTCTCTGAATGTGATTGGGGCACGTCGAGCCGAGTCGAGGATGTGAGGTGAGGAGGGATGACGATGAGAGATTCACGTGGTGGTGGCGGCCACTGCGCAGCATCCACACCTGAGTCAGTGAATTGTGGGTTGGACAGGGGTGGGACTTACCCCTCGGTGAGGCTGGTTAAAGTGCAGAGCTGCCCAGGGCGGGTATTCTTTCTCGAGTCGGATGATGTAGTCCTCGATATGTTTGACTCGAAGCATAAAGTCCGCCGGGGGCGCGGGGACTGGTCATATCATGCGCTCCCATCAGATGTTGCTAGCAAGAATCATGCGGAATGAGGCGTACCGTATTTCAGCGCTAAATGTGACTCGATAGTCTCGAATCGGTCATTGAAAGCGGCCCGAGACGTGGACAAAGTCGCGGCTGCGTGGTTTAGAGCGTGTACATCCTTGGACTTCATCGTTTTACCGAGCGGGCCGTCTTCGTTTTTGACAATATCGTATTTCATTTGGACGTCTCGATTTAGTTTTATGGCGTCTGTTCGGGCAGAACCGGTCGCAGCTGAAGGGACTTCATGTGGTGGTACGGGGGCGGAGGGATCAGCGGGACGGGGTCGTTTGCGACGGACGAATTCGTCGCGGTTGCTTTGGTCAACCCGAGAGCGGACGTCGGCGAGGAATCGGGAGATATTTTTGACGTTCTGTTGCGACGAAAGAGGAGAATATTACGACTGATGTGAGATTTGAATGGCGAAATTTGAAGCGAGTAGACTTACTTGGCTGGGGGTTGGGACGTTTGCGGGAAGGTGTCGTCGTTTCATTTCGTCTAGGGATTCGTCCGCCGATGTATCATCTACCTCATTCACTGAAGAAGATTTGCCCTTCAGGATTGTTAGACGCAACATAACACGGCTAAGAATTGCCACTTACCAATGCAACAGAGCACAGCTGTTCTAACGCTGCTAACACTCGCTTCTCTGAGTTCTGGTTCAAGACCATCATGTCTAGCCCAAAACCTTTGGCAGATTGGTCTAGGCCTGCCTATAAGTCTTGAGTTACTTGAAATTGGTGTTGGAATACGCAACATACCGCCTCTAGAAACCTAAGAAGATGCTCATCCCAATTCTTGAGCTTGAAACTGCTCTTCGGGGGTCGAGAAGTGTGCGCTGAGACCAAGGCAGAGGCTGAATCTAGCCCTTGGGTACCATCTTCGACCTTGACACCGCTCATTTTCTCGGCGCCCAGTGAGAAATATAGAAGTCCTGCAGTAGGCTGTTCGAGGCAAGGCAAGGTACGCAAGAAGGATTATGTCATTGGAAATTCACCCAGAAGCCTCGTTTGGCACCGCCACTGCATCCCAAAACGGCAAAGCAAAACCACAACCCTTCCTCGCGTCTCTTGCCCATTGTTGATTTTTGGACCACCTGCATCGACTGTCCCGGTTCTGATTATCTGACGCGCGCTTGCTAAAGTCTTTTGTTTGAGCGTTATCACGATCGTACGTTATAATAGCGTGTTTTCTCGTATGACCAACTGACACGTTCTTGAAATGCATAAAGTCCTGGTACGATTGTTGGCTCTTCTAGTCAACCGCGACACCCTTTGAACAAAGTGAGTCGATTTGGTGTGATTGGGTCGCGTAAACTAACGCGTTTCTGTCAATAGTCTATTGTTACACTATGACTGTCTTTGAAGCGACTGCAACTGCGCCGGTCAATATCGCCTGCATAAAGTCAGTTAAAATCCGTAAATCAAGCGACCGTTACTGAATTTTCATCTTGCTTCAGGTATTGGGGGAAACGTGACACGAAGCTAATTCTTCCTACGAACTCATCGCTCTCTGTGACGCTTGACCAAGATCATCTGCGATCAACTACCACTTCGCGTGCTGATCCTTCGTTCGAGAAAGATCAGCTATGGCTCAACGGAAAGGAGGACGAGATCAAGCCGGGAGGAAGGCTCGCAACTTGTATTACCGAGATGAAGCAACTGAGGGCAAAGTTGGAAGCATCTTCACCAGACAAGCCCAAGGTACGCAGATCTCATGTCTCATTTAAGCGCTTTACTGAACTCGAAAAATCGCTTATAGATTTCCCAACACAACGTCCACATTGCCTCTTTCAACAACTTCCCCACCGCCGCTGGCCTTGCCTCCTCGGCTTCCGGCTTTGCCGCACTTGTCGCGTCTCTAGCAGCCCTCTACGAACTCCCCTCCACTCCCTCCGAGCTCTCCGCCATCGCACGCCAAGGCTCCGGTTCAGCCTGCCGCTCTCTCTTCGGAGGCTACGTCGCCTGGGAAATGGGCTCCAAACCCGATGGCTCCGACTCCTTCGCAGTCGAAATCGCACCGCGTGAACATTGGCCCAACCTTCATGCACTCATTTGTGTGGTGAATGACGCCAAAAAGGGCACGAGCTCGACGTCTGGGATGCAGAGGACCGTAGAGACGAGCGCGCTGTTGCAGCATAGAATCAAGGAGGTCGTCCCCAAGAGGATGAAAGCCATTACCGAGGCGATTCAGAAACGCGACTTTGACGCGTTTGCGGCAATTACGATGGCGGATTCGAATCAGTTCCATGCTGTCGCTCTGGACACCGAGCCCCCAATTTTCTATCTGAACGATGTCAGCCGGGCGATTATTGCGATTGTTGTGGAGTATAATCGCGCGTCGGTTGCGGCGGGTGGGAAGCTCAAGGCAGCATACACGTACGATGCGGGTCCGAACGCGGTTATTTACGCGCCCGAGGAGAACTTGAAGGAGATTATCAATTTGATTGTTTCCTACTTTCCTCAGAACCAGCCGTTTAGCGATCCGTTCAAGGTCTTTGCTGAAGGACAGGAGACGGTTGGGTCGCTCCCGCTCCCGGAGGGATTCAACCCAGCTGTGGCGACTAAGCATGAAGCTGGGGCTGTCAAGGGGTTGATTCATACCAGGGTTGGGGACGGTCCGCGTACGCTGGGTGCTTCGGACTCGCTTTTGGGACCAGAGGGGCTCCCTAAATCGCTGGCTTAGTTACTGAAGGCTTAGTCCATTGGTTGTTTTACGGTGAGGAGCGGATACATATATTGGCTTCTTGTAATCGGGCCTTGCCGCTGGGGCGCATGAAATGATATATGCTCATCGATATTTCATTTGGTTATTTGGGTCTATCTGGCTTCTCACTTTGCTCCTTACCCGTATGGTACTAAGTTAACAATGGCATGAAGGGTCGTTAAACCATGCATTGTATATGCTTCACCCGGTTTATTTCATTTATATTCATAGTCCAGAGACAGGATTATACCAAGTTATTAGAGAAGTTTAAGAAGATGGTCCATGCGGTAGCTACTACTGCCAACCCGATGCTCAAATGAAACAATAAAGTGGATTGAAGCTTCGTAGGGAGAGCTGGGAATACGGAGCAATCTTAAACATTATCGCTAAGGCCCTGAGCTAAACCATGTTTGGTGTTTTCGGTCAACAATTGCTCTTGAGGAGGGCGAATCTATAATTCGTCAAGACGCCGGCACAAATGTCTTGGTCTCAGTTAATGCCCACCTTCTGGTACGCGATCACAACGCACCCATGCATCCTTGAGAACATATATAGGCCCTTCCACCTCATCGTTTTCGACCCGACGAACTTCCCAGACATTTGTCCTTTTCCCCAATGGTCTAATCGCCCTTGGGTCAGAGAGTGTCTTAGTGGTGCGGTAGATATTGATCTGCTCTGTTTGGGTTGGGACTAAGATATCGTATTGGGGTGTGAAGTCCTTTGTTTCATATTCGGAGATGAACATAGTTGGGTCTGCAAACATGATGGTGGTCGTTGGGAGGAATACGGTCACGTGGCCTGGATGATGCGGTGGGTATCAATCAGCCCCGATCGAGTAGGTATTATAATATCGTATTGGGGTGTAAAGTTCTAACTTTCGTGCTCAGAGCTGACGCTAGTAGGAGAGTCTGCGGACATGGCGGTAGCCACTGGGAAAACACAACCACGTGGGCAAGGCTTCGTCAGAGCTGCGACCAACAAACAGATGATTTGGTTACGATATATGCGCAAGGCTATTCCATGATGTCACCTCGTAATACACTCGAGCGCTTCAAGGCTCGTAATGTAATCAACTACTCGGGCAACCGCGAATACAGATACTAGAACAATAGGAGATTTGGCCTTCGACCATTTCAGACACTGAAATCGATGAACTGGACGGACTATGCTCCTCCTGGGTAACAAGGACTTTCCCAGAATATTTAGAGATATACGCTCTTGCTTCCTGGGCTCGTTGTGCGGTCTCTCGTGCATCTCATTCACTCTCTCCCATCCTCAATGGCTTGTAACCGAGTGAGGCAATTTTACTCCCGTAGGGCAGGTATCTGACTGACGAAGCTGGCAATTGTTTAGTATGTTGTATATATTACTCTTATTCCCAAGTCAGACGACTTGCTCGACGAGGTTCGGCAGCTCATGATCAGCACCCGGTCGATGTTTCTTAGTCTGGAAGGGTCAATTTCGCATGGTATGCTAACCCACAATCCTCAAATACCAACTCACACCGACTCGATCGCGATTCGGTTCAGACGTTGGCGTAGTGGATGGAAAAGTGCATGTGATTGAGACCTGTGAGTAGGGTTGCACTGCAGACCTTGTGTCGAATAAAGAAAACGCGTGAACCGTTGGATATCCAGATTCTTCATCCGACGACGCGGAGAGGTTTGAAAAAATGGAAGAGCATGATAGGATGATCCAGGTTCGTCGTTCTCCTGCGGGCACTTTTGGGACTCACGTAACATCAACACTATAGAGTCTTTTGCCCCTTGTGAGCCCAGATATTGTTGTTGTCAAGATGGAAACGGTTGGAGGGGACAGAGGCAATATGTGATTGCGCAGTCCGGTGTCTTCTTGGGCTGGCGTGTTTAAGACGTGGATGGTGTAGCCGCCAGGTTCATTTCAATCATAGCCTAGTTAGGTATGGATCAAGTGACAGGTAGTTACGAGGGACTCGGCATTCTTGCAGAAGACTCATGTGAAGTGGTACAAACTAAAGAGGGAGAGGCAAGAGAACATTACAGTTCTAGATTACGCTAGACAAACAAGTTAGAAACAATGTAGCCACAAATATAGCCTATCACTCACCTCGACTATTATTGTGTCAGTCCGATGCGCTGCGCGGTCGATTTCCCCTCTTTCTTCTTCTTAGCCTGGTCCAGCGCGTTTACTGGCTCCTCCGCCGCAGCCTCCTGTTGCGCGGCAGCCGTCGGATTCTGCGACTTCCAGAGCTCGTTCATAGCTTTCCTGACATCCAATACATCGTACTCGTTCAGAGCCAACGGCGTAGGATCACGGCGCAGCATGTAAGCACAGTAGAGCAGACGTGGACGAGTTAGCGTAAGCAGTGCTCGAGTGCTGCGCCGCGGGCGGAAGCAAATCCTATAAATGAGAGCTACACGTCGAGTCTGGCGCTTACCCTCACCTTCGATCTACCCACACCACCCTCTGCTCTCGCTCTTCCTCATTTAAACTACTGCAAAAATGGAGATGGCTATGAAGATTCCTGAATACTTGAAGAACATACGTGTAGGCTGGCTTGGTGTTTTTAGCTGAGAGTGGGATGCTGAGGCTACGGTGGCGTTGTAGGAAACGAAGCTGAGCGCGTTGCGTGGACCTCAAGAATTTTTTGACGTGCAGAGAATATCTCGGTGAGTATACCCAGACAATGACTTGCGATGCTTGCGCTAAATGAATTTGCAGCCCGGCGGACTTGAACCAAGCAACTTCGAGAATTTCTTATAATACTCGGTATTTCTCTGGAAACTATGGTGTTATCATCGCTATTCTCGCTGTATATGCTCTCGTGAGTAAAGTTTAGACGACGCTATTGACCAAGTTATTCATTTGTTGCGTCTCTAGCTCACGAACTACTGGCTATTGATCAGTCTTGGGTTTTTGATTGGGGGTACGTACACATTTTGCGATGCTAAGGCAACCCAATTGCTCACTCGGCGTGCCGATAGGATTCATGGCGATTAACAAATGGTAGGTAATGGTTACTTTTCGACATGCACTGGTCTAATAGCGCATTAATAGGGCACCTGAGCCTATGCAGCTCGGCGAGCACTCAGTGACTCAAAAATCTCTGGTGCGTAATCTCAATGGCATTATTATTATCACGTACTAACTGATTCCATAGTACACGGGTTTATTCGTCATCGGTACGCACATATGACGCTCATAGCGATACTGCCCTCTGACCTATTACCCCAGGCCTTCCCCTTCTTTGGTGGTCCAGCCCACTGGGCACATTCTTCTGGCTCGTTGGGTCCAGCGCAATTCTCATTCTCGGCCATGCAGCGCTCATGGAGCCCGGCGTCGAGTCTGAGTATGCGAACGTTTCAGAAGTCTAATTTGGGCCATAGGATACAATTCCGTTAATAATCTTCCGTCAATAATAGACTTTTTTGTTACCTAGAACTACATAAATAGCTGTGCTGTATCGTCCTCAAACTGGCGGGATTATCTGCATAAACAACCCAAGA
>MU132147.1:5490-21458 GCA_015039395.1 Ceratobasidium sp. AG-I | reverse complement strand
TTGCTCTAGGACGCGCATATATGCGGGGCGAGTTTGTTCGGGAAGCTCTGAAGCAGCCTTCAAGTGAAGTTGATAGGCGCCTATAGTAGTTGGTGAAGTGGAGTAAAATATGCTGCCTGAATTGCGCGTCTTGCCTGTCCCGTGATGATCAGTACTGTCACTCCCCAAGCCTTCCGTGAAAGAGAGAGACTCGGGCAATTGATTGTTTTGCAAGTCCAATTACTAAAGCACATGGCCCGGAAGGTGATGCGGATTTGATCCGATAAACACCCAAGATCAAGAGTTTCCGGACCGAGGAGTTATTTCTCGCGCTTATTTATGGAGTGAACACGTTTTGACCCAGGCGCTTTTTATCGCAATTTGGATGGACAAAGTTTAAACAGACAGAACATGCCCCTTCGGTGAGGGAAAGGTCTGTCACCCATGTGCAAGTTCTCCTGAGTTTTCTCTTCACCTTATATTACAGGCCACACAGGCGTCACACCCTACGTACGCCCAACCCAGAGCATCGGCCAAAATCCGTGCCACTATCTACTATCATACTATGGAATTCAATAATTCGTTCAAATCCTTGAGTCCAAACAAGCGTATTGTGGTATTTTGCGATGAAGCTGGCGATGCAATGTCAGTAGCCACGGGAGGTACCACTAATTTCCAAGCTATACGCACCGACGTTAAACTCTTACATAGGAGTACCGACAAATCTCTGGGGGTTTTGTACGTCTTGATAATCTCGGGATATCTCAACAATCTAATTTGAGCAGATAAACTCATAAGAGAGTCGTCTGCCGCAGAAAATGGGAGCATAAACATCGTTTATATCCCTGTGGATAACTGGAGATCGGTTGAAGGCACTCCGAACGTTCTGAGCCGCCTTTCTGGACCAAGAATAGGTGCGTTTTGATGTTTTTGGTGAGGGGGCCATCTGATGTTATTGATCCTGACAGTTGCAAAAATCATCAAGGCATATTTGTTTATTGCTGAACATTACAGGCCGGGTGATCTTATCTAGTAAGGCTGTTACTACGTATGATTTGGGCAAATTCTCAATGGCCTTTCAAGTCTGTCTGGCTACTCGAGCGGAGCGTTTGTAGTTCACAAAGTAGCTTACCTGATTGTACGTCTAGCAAGCATTCGTTTGGCGCTTATTTGACTTGGGCGATCATCTAGTCCCAGATAGGACTGGTGTCCGACAAGGGAAAGTTCTTTCAGATTTGGCAGCAGAGAGGCTCACCCGTAGCTCCTCCTATGCGAGGCAAAGATATACCGATCGAGTGAGCCATTTCGTCCCATGCTTGCTACATCCGGTTCCTCTAACTTCGTGTGACTTTAGATTCTTGATCGTTTGGGACAACCCGAGTAAGTCTGCGCACACCACAGATTATCTCTTGCGGAACAGTGACATCATCTTCTCCAGATGCAAACCGCTTTAAGCCGAATTCTCAGATGGAAGCTGATATATTAGGGGTGGCCGCCAAGGAGTGAGTACGAGAGCGTCATGCAAACAGATACAACATTAACATCCTAAACGAACTACAAACCCAGGTTACCAACGAATGTTAGGCATGCACTCCACGCTGTTAATCAATACCGGAAACACTTCGTAGCTCTCTTTCAGACAAATTGTGTTACTGACCTGAAAGAGGTAAGCGGTCTTTCTCACAAACTAGTTTGTCTTGACCTATAATTGGATAGGCTTGGTTCCCAGGATCTCACTTGGGCGTCGGGAGAAACATATCAAATCAAACCGGACTGCGGAGATCCAGCTTTGTTTGGGTGATGGTGAGTCCAAACCCTTTGAGCAAAAACCTGTTAATGCTTGAAGTACGTAGGACCAGCTTATACGCACCTCAAACCTCCCCCACAACAAAACATGGCATGACAACCCCGTTTGTAACTCATTGCATCAGGCATCACAATCCTCGCTCACGTCCAGTATCGCTACCCCGTTTATGAACGAAAAGTATGGGTCAAGCGAAATATACTTCACGCCACTGTCTTCGGTAACTTCATCTGTAGAATACGTTATTCAAGTTCACCAGCACTGATATTCGGCTGTTCAATTATGACTCAGATGGCAACCTTCCACCAACATTCTCACATTTATTCTGGCACGCCAAGCACTGGGGGAGGTCTCGTAGCAGAGCCTTCGCACTTGCAGACCCACTCTCCTGCAATCAGCCGAACAATGGTACGTTATACCGGTTCCGTTTTCTTGATAGCTAATATTTCTCTAGTCAGTAGCTGAGATTATCAGCTATCTTGATTGCCATGGTTGCCGAGATATTACAAAGAGACTCGACGCAGCTAAATGCAGCACATTTGCCATTTGTGGCGGGGGATGTGGTGATGTCTTCAAAGGAGAGCTGCTCGACGGCGTCCCTGTTGCGATCAAGTGTATGAGGCATACTTTCAACTGCACACAAGAAGCAAGGAACTCTCTAAATGCACGTCTAATTCTAGCTTTGATGCTGAATAATTCCTAAAGTTTACACACCACTAGAGCGCAGCACGGGAGATACACGCATGGTCGAAATGTGATCATCCGAACGTCTTGGGACTATTAGGGATTGTGGAATTTCGAGGTCAGATCGGGATGGTATCTCATTGGATGAATGAGGGAAACCTCGTGCACTATTTACAACGAGAACGCTCCTCAAATCGCCCAAATATAGTAAGTTCATATGTCCCAAATGAGTGATCTCGAGACTCAACCAATACGCCAGTGTTTGCAAGTCGCTGACGGTTTATCGTACCTGCACCAACGTGGTATTGTGAGTCGATTGCAACTCAGATCTGCCAGGGCTTTTGTTGATGCAATTCTCTTCACTATTTAACATATCGTTTCAGGTGCACGGTGATCTCAAAGGAGTACGTTACTCAATCTTTGTGACCAATTATTTCTAAAATATTTTTACAGGCTAATATCCTCGTGTCGGACAGCGGTATTCCTCTGCTTACTGACTTTGGAAATTCTACCCTTCAAATGTCTTCCTTACAATTCACAAGTAAATCCACGGACCGTTGTTATACCCTACGTTGGACGGTAAGATACGACATACTGAACATGTCTCCAGGCTGACTATTAAAAGGCACCAGAACTATTGACGGAGAAAGGTCCAGCCAATGCTGAAGCAGACATTTACGCGTTTGGAATGGTACGTGTATCAGTTCAATGTTAGGAGGGCAACTCTGAAACCTCTTTTCGTCAAATTAATCCATCAATAGACGATTTTAGTACGTTTTTACTTGTAATAATTATCCAGCTATTTCATTCGCCCTTTTGCGTAGGAAATCATTACAGGTTGCGCACCTTACGCAGGTTGGGGTGACATGGCGGTCATGCACAAAATTATACAAGGTATTATTCCAGAACGCCCTGAAAATCACTTGCCACGTACATGCAAGGCAGGAGAGGTCGTGTGGGAGCTCTTGAAACAATGCTGGGCTCGCTCCCCCAAATCACGCCCAACAGCGATTAACGTTAGAGATACGGTAGGTGGTTTTCTCATTTACTATGCAGCTGCTGCGCTGAAGTACCTTATCAGCTGGAAAATATCGGACCCGCAGACTTGCCTTTTTTACACGAATGAACAGGATTTGAAGGTACGCGGTCCAGCAATGGTATTGGGTATTCTGTAGTTCATTGCTGCAACAGTACTTATTTTTGTGCCAATAATGATTTCTAAGAGTTTGCTGTATGCACCAGATTCTTATGCTTGCGTCTGCTTATATGCATTTTGTGGTATTTATCGAACAGATAATTGCTGGGTTCCGAATGGAAAGACACAACCATCACAGGTATGTTCTTCATTGGATACCTGGGTGTCCTAGTATACTGTAGTTGGTGCGTGTACATATGTGGGATGGGTCAACATCATGACTAAATTAGCAGCTAGGAAGAGGCGAGCGCAAGAGTGGAGCAGATAAGCGCCTGGGTGGGGCAAATGACATCATCCAATAGAAAGATTCCGCTTCAGGGTTTTGTTGTCGGTTCCTTTATGACGTATGGAGCCACGAGGGTAGCCAAACATGGCACGCAGCTGCAGACGAGGTTCTTAGTCTTTAGTTCCCGGCGGTTGACCACCTCCAGACTGTATACCCACCATGTCTTCCGACTTTCAACCTTTTCAGCCACGCAGCGAGGTAGAACATTACAAACTATTATCTCGTTTGTTAGACTTTGGGCTAACACTTGGCGATTAGTTTGTACGAACCGAAACCGCGCCTCGGACGTACGCGCTCGTTGCGCTTAACGGGGCCGATACTTTGCGATGTCACAACATCTCTCCAGCTGCTCTCTCTGCTCTCCGGTCAGTTGCAATCCTCTCTCTTATGCGTTAAGCTTACGATTAGCCTGGGTGGTAGAGAAATCTTTGGGCAAGAGATGCGCTTGTACGGCGAGAACGCCGAAAGCCAGGTCGCAGAGTTTGTACTCCGAAGTAGCCCGTAGTCTGCAAAGACTGCTCGGTGAGTCTCAGCTTGCTTTCTTTTGTACCGGGACGTGCTAATTTGGGTTAATAGATCAGAAACACTTATCACAAATATATTGACCGTGTTGTTGTTGCATCAATATACGTTCCTTACTTCTCTCGACTATGGTCGACAATATGTAAGCCCCGCTCTCTTTTTCTTTTACCACATCCTAGCTAATCCAACGATCCCTGTAGCTCGACAAATTATCACTCACGTTCACCCGCCCCACCTCGCTCTCTACCCCAGCTCCTGCCTCTCAGTCAATCTTCGCCCTATCATTCACGGCTCCCACTATCTTACGTGTTTTGAACGCTCCCCTTCACGCAACACCGGCAATCCTACAAAGTGTGAGGGGGACGTGGCCCCGCGGCGTCAAGGGAGAACGAAAGTTGGGTGGTGGTTCGTGGGAGTTCCGACTGAAGGGATTCGGATGTACGTTCTTCCCTCTTCGTTTCCTCCTCTTCCTCGCTGTGACGCGCGAGCTTTAACTCTGTTCGTGGGGTTCTGCGTTGGATATTGTTTGTTGGGACGTGTTGGTTTGCCTTGTGCCTGTCGCGTGCCCGAGGTGTGAGCGCCTTCTCGGTCTAGCCAGGACCCCCAATTATCATAGGTGAGGCGTGGTTCGACCCCGGGGGTTTTCCCTTGGGCTCGACGGCTCGAGGATTGGTTGGTTTCCGGGGGTTTTGGCCCTGCTGAGCTGGTTCAGCTCCGGAGGTTTTCCCCGACAGTCATGAGCCGTGGGTCGAGCTCCGGATGTTTGTGGCGGCCGGGCCGCTCGGGGATATAGGGGCTTCAAAGACAGATGTCATTTTGTTTTGTTTCAAGTGTCCAAATTCAAAGTCCGCAGAGGCAGGATCAACAAAAAGTGTTAAATAACAACCAATAAAACTAAGCGAGTACAGTAATTGGGATGTGAAATGTTTGTGGCTGCAAACTCCACCCAAACTTGTTCAACATTCGAGCACCCCAACCTTGCCAACACAATCGCGAACTCGCACGATGGCTATCTTTGACATTCCTGATATCATCAAAACAGCAATGCCCGATAGAAATGCCTCAATCTGGGACATTCTTCAATACAAGCTCCCACCAGTAGCAAAGGAATCAGCTAACTCACCATTTATTCCATTGACCGCACTCGAGCTTTCTTCCCTCGACCCATCCACCAAATATCTTCTTTTTTCCACTCAGCCAACCGCACCCGAGAGATTTCGTTTTGGGCTACGCGAACTACTTGGGCAGGGAGGGGGGGAACACAAGTCTCTGAACGTACCATGGTTTCCTGAAGATTTTGGTCGCCCAGGTCTATGGATCCTCACCTTCTGGGAAGAAATTGGCTACCTGCAATGGGTACAAGCTAAATGGAGCCCTCGTTTGGATTGGCTTGTTCAGCAGCGTACCTTCGACTCTGCTATTCCAAACTCGCTTGGCGTGTATGGGAAGTCGATCGAAAGCCTCAAATACTTGCATGCTGACGAAAGGCTAGCAATTGGGGGTAAACTGGGGCGTGGAGAGGATTTGGAGGACGTGGCGGGACGACTGCTCTCTGAGCGGTGGCTTAGTACTGGCACAATTGAACACCTACTTGATCTCCTGAAACTTCGTTTGAAATCTAATCCCCCCGCCGACAAACCTATGCCTTTCGTATTAACGATGCGGATGCAGAGCTCATTAGACGGCGCTCTTCAAGCTTCGAGAACGTACGGAAAAGATTACATACCTCCAAAGTGGGTGGCGAGAAAGCTTGACTTTTGGCTGGAAGAAGAAGACGGGCACGAGATTTTGTTTGTCCTAAACATCGACAACGTCCATTGGGTCGCAGGATTTGTGGATGTGATTAATCAGTATATCCGGGTTGGCGATTCAGGCAGGTCATTTCGTGGCGTACGCAACGCACTTGAGCCAATACAGGGCTGGCTGCGTCACGTTTTTGGCCAACGTTTCGCAATTAAAAACGACCTACCGAGTGGCGAGCAAGAAGACGGTTATTCCTGCGGAATCTTTTCAATAAATACTCTTGCTATGTACGCCTTGGGAGATCGAGCACTCACTCATCAAGTTCGGCATTTGGCACGCGCATCAGGGTTCCTCGAAGTTATCAAGCTTTATCTAGCTCTTGTAAGTTCGATTGGATGTAGAAAAAAACTCATAGACTTACGTACCATCTAGAATAAACGACCAAACTCCCTCGGACCTCTTGCGATGCATTCGGACCAGCTAGATTCCTCGAACGAGCAGTCTCCTATAATCAATATTAGCGATGACTCTGATGACGACGAGCTCGCTGAGGACCACACAGACCACTACGACACATCTGATTGTGAGAGCGCTGGAGATATAGAGTTAGAACGAAAGGGAGAGTCGGAAGGAGATGGCGATTGGGTGGGAAAGGGCGAGTCGGTGGGAGAGGGTGAGTTGGTCAGTAATAGCGGCGGTCAGAGTGGCGAGAGCAAGGACAGCAAGCACGTACCAGCGACCAGGCGCATCCAGAGCAACCTGAATCAACAAGACGATAGTGTGGATTTTTTCGATCGTTCTGTGTGTGTCAGTACGGAGTCGTTGATCGATTTCGACACAAAGCTCAAGTTGGATGATGGTGGTGAGTCAATTTATTCGTCAGAAATCCTCTTATTTTACTCACTGGTATATCGTGTAGTCGAGAAAGCGTCCGAAAAACTAGGGGAGGACATGGCAAAGAAGCGGAAGACAACAACGAACAAGTCAGAGTCAGAGTTGGGGGCGTCTGAAGCCGAGTCACGTGACAGTCCCGCCAGTCCTAAACGCACCAAAAAGAAAAGGCGTACGCAGCACAAGACAACTACAGATTATGACCGAGAGACACGGACTCGGCTAAAGAATGGAACATTCGTACGAGATCCAAAAAAATGGGACGAATTTACCTGCAAAATCTATGGACATGACCCGGATGCAGCATTCGACGACAACAATCCACGTCGTGTTCGCCACTCAAAATGCGGCAACTGGATTACCGTACGCCTACCCTACCAAGTCAACGAGTTTGAGGCTCACTGTGATAAAAAAACATGTCATACCAAAACGACTGGAAAAGGAGCTGCTAAGCCAAGCAAAGGAATGCCTCTCTTACGGGCATTTGGATTCACCCCTATCAAGTCTGGTTCCAAACCTGTCTCTGTGCCTTTTCGACTGGCTAAAGATTCCACTCCTGTTGTGCTTATGACATCGGCCTGTCGTGGTCTGAAGGAGCTTGACTACGCCGGAATTGACTTTTACATCAGCCGAACCAGTTATTCAGGCGGCGGAAGTTATTCAGTCTCCTACTATGCTCAGAAAATGTTTGGTACCAAGTACCGTAATCTAGCTCCGAAGCAGAAAGTCGACATCTCAGCACAGTCTTATCATGACCAGCAATGGAGGGTTGCGCATATAGACAACACAATTTATTCTACCGCTTGCTTAAACACTGTGGAGCACCCATCTACACAAGAAAGGCCCCCGTGTGCCAACTGTTGGAAGCTGCTTCGAAATCAAGGTTTCAAGAAGGCAGTTCGTCGTCCAGCCAAGAATCCAGAGAACCTTAGGTATACAAATCGTCGTTTTCTGAATACAACAGCAGCTCTTTCAGTTGCACGTACAAAGGGGGTGGCAGAGCTATTACAAGAAGATGTGAGTGTAGATTTAAGATTTTTACAGTATTTTTCTGACTATATGCGCTCCCTCTGATTGATCGTAGAGCAAGAGGACCTTGGCTGCTCGTTTTGCAGCCAAAGTTGTTCTGGATCCTAACTCTGATCAAACTGTTTTCTCTGGCCTAGTCCATGCGGTGGTCATGCAATACAGCAAGCAGGTTCGGGGTGTGGGGCTACAAAACTCGACCTATTCATCTAGCTATGATGATTTTTGTCACATGATTTTAGCGCATTCACCAAGTGCATATCATACATTTCGTACTGGACTACCTGGACGAGTCCCAGAAAGTTTTCGGTTAGTGATTACAGATTATCTATGATTACAAATACACTAATATATTGAACAGTCAAAAGCGGTCTCGCGACCCAAAATTTCCGCTCTCAATTGACGAAGGTGTGTCGAAGCTAGCCAAAACATATCTGGAGCAAGTAAAATACACTGGACCTGTCTGCTTATCCTGTGACGACACCAAATTGCTACCAAGCTTACAGGCATATTACGATGGAAGCACCCAAAAATGGATGCTGGTTGGAGGTGCGAATGGCCCAATCAAAATTGAGGATAATGAAGATTTGGTCAAAACGTTAAAGAATGGGGTCGACAAAGCCACCAAGGTAGGTATATGCGCATACTATTGCATAGAATTCACTTTGATGTGTCTTCAGCTTCGCCTCTTCACTCTACAAGTCCCCCTACAAGGAATTGCTCCACTTGCTATTGCTGCTCTGCCAATTCCGTCCAATGTCTCTGCCTCAACCCTTGCCAATCACCTCAAAACCATACTAGACAGTTTAATCGACGCGCAGATAATGGTCACATCCTACGCCTCTGATGGTAGTATTGTTGAACAGAACGTACAGGCGCTGGTTTTCAAGTCTGCCCCTGAGTATCAAGACTATCTCATCCCTTGCAAGACCGACAAGACTTCCAACATCTGGCCAACAACATTTAATGACTCAGACAAAGCGCTACAGCTTGCTTTCTATCGTGGACACCCACTCGTTATGGTACAAGACTCAAAACATGCCTTGAAGACCTGCCGAAATAATTTATTCTCTGGGGCACGGCTTCTGGTTCTTGGTGATCATGTGATCCATTACTCTCAAGTGCGCGAAATTGCATTTGATCAGACATCCACTTTGTACCATCGCGACGTTGAGAAACTGGACAGGCAAGATGACCATGCTGCCTCTCGTCTGTTCTGCGCTGCCACTTTGGATTTTGTCATGGCACATCGACCAAAATATCTTGGTCTTGCTGTCTACCTGTTTCTCATGGGCGAGTTGGGCGATGCATGGCAGAGTCGTTGTATCACTCATGCAGAACGCTTCAAGATGGCTATGCGAACCAGCCACTTCCTCCAGTTCTGGGAGAAGTTTCTCCATGACTCTGGATATCCTACAGCCCGTTATTTTATTTCTCGTGAGGCATCCAGCATCTTAACTACAGTGATCAATGGACTCGTGCTATTGATGATCGTATACCGTGACCATCTGGACTCTCCTCAGCCCCTCATCCCCTGGCTCCATTCCACCGAACCGTGCGAGCACATGTTTGGGGAGCTTCGCAAGATCAATCCCGATTTTTCTCACCGGGATGTGCTATTCGCAATGCCCAAACTCCGCACCATCCTTCGCGCTTCATATCAAGCTGGCCTATCAGCTAAACTCTCAGCACCAGACAACTCGCAGCCCAAGAAGGCTACTGGTTATCATCACTCTTGTGCAGATTCAATCCCTCTCGACACCTCGCTTTTCTATGAGATACCGACTTTGTTCGAAATGAGCGAATTGTCATTCACAGCACGTATCGAGGCAGCCAATATGGCACGTGCGCTTGGGATTGAGGTCCAGGACTACTCGCCAGTAGAATCTCAAGGAGGTGTTCCTTCCTTGGTTGCAAAGCCTGAGTTGGAGACCAGTGAAGACTGGGCGGTAAAAGAAGTTGATCAAGTGTCGCCATTGGAGGTGTTACAAGAATTGTTTAGCGCTGCAGAATCAAGCACGCTTCCCCTGCATTCGACATCCAGACAGCGTGATAATGTCGTCTACGCTACTTCAGCGTTGGGTGTGGAACAATTCAATGTTATGTAAGTTTCTCTTCTCTTTCCATTTCGAATGTTTAACCTGTTCTCTCTGGTTTCAATAGTGACCAGCTTCAAAGCGAAACCGTGGAAGACATCGAGGCCGACCGCTCACTCATTGGGCAACTCCTTGCTCGTAAACAGCCTCAGTTCCGTATTCCGGACATTGACGAATCGCTGTTCACGGCCAACTGTGTGCCTTCGGCGACACTCGATCCTGAAGCACTTGTAGCTTATCGACAAACTCACCAGACAGAGCAAGCGCGCCGAAGTCCCAAAAACTTTCGACACACATCATCGAAAGAGGTATGTGACCTCGGAGATTGTTTGTGTGCTTGTACTTACCCATTTACATTCTCTAGAGCGCTCACATGGCGCACACACCTCGTATCATGAGCCAATGGGCTGAACTTGCTCGAGTGTTTGATCAAACACTGCGGGACGAAGAGCGTGCCAAACTACCCGATCGCGTTCAGCGCTGGATTAGCACACAGGGGTCTGAGAACAAGCTGACTGGCAATGCCGCCAACGCCAAGCAAGCAGCCGACAAAAGGGCCGATTTGGTTTGTGATTTCTTTGGCGATCTATCGCTCTCAAAATTTACTTACCTAAATTAACCAGTACGTTGCAGCTCGTCGTAAATCCCTCTATCGAAATGGCGTTAGGGATTTAGTCGATAATCTCTCACACGCTTGCATTACCATGATCAAGCCATTATGTGTGGATGACTTTGTTTGGGTTATAGGCGATCGTCAGATCGAGTTGGGCCAAGGTGAGTACTTATTAAAGCTTCATTCATGTACTTTTATCTTATAATTCTTACACCTGTAGTTTGATGCATCTATATTAAAGAGGGTGGCGCCCATGGAGCCCATACGCACGTCCCTCACGCCCCTCATCTGGGCCACATCTCAAATGTCGGGGTGCAAATATTTGAGCAGATACCAGGAAGTTTTCATCGGTTTCGGGCGAAGCGCAAGACTCCAACTCAAGAGTCGCTTCGGTTTCAACACACTCACACGAATGAGCTCCTTATGGCTCTTGCCGATTCCCGAGTCATTGTCTCATCCGACCACGCATTCATCGAGTTGCCAATGGATTCCGACAATTTTCAAAACCTCCATACATTGAGAAGGAACTTTAGGCAGATTCAGTCTGGTCTTTCCGACCTGGCAAAGATGAAGCGCCAGGGTGGTATTTAGCTTGCGAGTGTGTGAATTGTTTGTTTGTGTGTCGAGTAATTTACCATTTTTGGACTAATATATGACTAATACAACCCAATTCAAATTACCGGTACGAAGACCACTGCCGGGGGTTTTCTTAGGATTTTTCGAGGCTAGGTCCGACCCCGGGGGTTCTTCCTAGTGGTTCGTCAAGATTTTGCGCCGGGGGTTTTCCCTAGTGGGTGGCGAAATCTTGAACCACGCCTCACCTAAGATACTTGGGGGTCCTGTCTAGCCTCACTCCATCCTATCTCGCTTCCTCTCGCACATTTCATATCTAATCCTCCATTTGTTCCCTGTCCCATCCCACGATCACTCCTACCACATCATCCGAACTCTAATGTGCCATTCTGACGCCTCATCCTCACTCGCATACTGAGCTACTACTACTACCTTACAGACTTCTCAACCGAAAAGTCCGACGAATCTATCCTCCCGCACGTCTTCACTCTCCTCCGCGCTCTCGACGCACATGCATTCCGACTCGTGGCGGCTATTCCTATCGGCGGGCGCAGCCGTTCCAAGGATCTATGGATATTCACCGCTCCTGGAGTGAGCAGTACTGGTTCAGGATCAGTCGCAGGGAGCATGGGCGTCGGCACATCGAACACTACGAGCCCATACCAGGCGACGATGGATAGCGAGTGGACGTATACCTCTGGACCGGAGACTGCGTCGCCTGTTACCGGGCATGGGAAATTCGCCACGGACGAGCCCGCGCGGGGTGAGTTCGGAATGGGGGCTGGGATGGCTGGTATTGGGGCGGGGACTGGGTCCAAGGGACATAGGAGGAGTTCGTCTGCTCCCGTCGCCGCTGGTGGGAGCAAGAGCAGAAAACCTGTACCTGCGTTGACACCTCCGAGAGGATCGCCTTCTGAGTCTCCTGGGTTGAAAGCCACACCTCCACCGGCGTCTGGTGTGCGGGGCTCCCCGGTGACAAAGACCAGTCCGATGCCTTCCCCTATGGTCATGCCTGTCCCCACTATCCCGCCTTCACTCTCTTCGACGCAGTCTCCAGCGCAATCGTCCACCCCGCTTGTTTTGTCCCCTACGATGGTTCCCGTTCCTATCCCACCGCAGAAACGCAACTCGAGCTTGTTGAAGAAATTCCGTGCGGGAGGAGGAAGTGGGCGGACCGCGAGCGGACGATATCTTCCTCCTCCTCCCCCTACTGTCCGTAATGGCAATGGCAACCCACCGAATGACATTCCTCTAAACTCTCCTAATGGTGCTGGTGTGAAAGAAATTAGAGTAGGGATACTCGAGCGGAAACGGATGATCGTTTTAGGAGGAGTTATCCACGACACTCCCGCCCCGCCTTCCTCCGGTTCGCCTACACCGAACGCGGCCGCGAGCCTTACGACTCCTGTTACTCCTCCCGCTCCAGGTGTGGCGGGGTTTGCATGTTTGAAGCATATAAATCATATCTTTATTATTCCAATAATCCCTACTCGTAAATCTCCGCACTGTCCGTGTTTTTGGCTGGGGGCCTGGGAATTTGTAGCAACAATCTGTGATAATTATGATAAATACATGCACGAAATACATAACAGAAGCGAAGCCTTGAGTTCGACCACTCTGTCACGACAGGTGCCTATCGATACCAACTTCCAACCTACTTTACAGCTAGGTTATCGGAACAAATCCGCCCCACATATGTGCCTTCCGGAGGAGGCCGTCTCGAGACACGTGTTATGTCGTAATGCCTGGGACAAACCAGGCACTTCCATTAGCATTGTATGTTAACGAGGACGAGGAATGATATGAACTCACCGTCAACTCCCCACTATTCGGAACGGCCTTACAGAACGGGTTTCCCCGTCTCTCGGTAGATCATCCACTCCGAGCGCTCGTGTGTAGTTATCCCTAGCCTCACACTCACTATCTCATTCAGTCTAAGCGTAATCCCCATCTACCTATATCATATATTTCTGAACATCATTTCAGCCTGCTATTCACAGCCTGCTCTAGACCTTCGTCGGCCTAAGAACTACGTCGTTTTTGATGTCGCTAGCGCACGGGCGGTGGGTGTGCACGGTTCCAGGGGGAAGGAGGTGCGTGGCAATGTATCACAGGGTGGGGAGTGGTGCCGAGTGGGAGCTAGGACTTGATAGCGATATCGATGCGTGTTATACATTGGTGGAATTCTGGGATGGTCGGACGGGCGAGGAGGATGAACATGGTCGTTGAATATAGAACCGCTCCGTGTGTTTCTGGCGATGGTTTTGTTCGGAGGATCTTGTACCTGCCGATCCTCAGAATTCGCATCGATGCCCATGTAAGCGCATATGGTAGAGATAATTGCGCCTGTTTCATCATGGAACATGCCTGCACGACGCCAAATCAGTCGACGCATATAGACAACGATTAGAAAGCAATTACCAAGTACGCAAAGCCTGAGACGATATCGCAAACAGCACGTGTTGCTTGTCCCGTCTCTGCATGAACAAATATGACCGGTCGTCAACCAGCCTATACATCAGCCCGCGTTAGACTCATGAGAAATGGGTTGAGAATGCACACCGACGTCTTTCTTGATCATATCTTTAATCTCGTTTTACTCGGCCAAGGCTTTGATATCATCCGGGTCTCCTCCGTGCAAGTCGGAAATGACGCGTCTGCCTTCGTCGAGTTGGTCTGTATCAATCAACCAGCTACATACGACATGTCAGTCAACGGGGGAGCCATATATAAGGTAGGTAGGGGCGTACCGAGGACTTTCGGGAAGAAGCAATGATCCACCAGCGAGGATACTGCCGATGACACACTGCATAAAGAGAGGCACGCGCCATGACAGGTCCGACTCGAGGAACGAGCAAAAGTAGTCGACCCACTACAACCCTCATTTAGAGCATGTTCTCCAAGTCAAATAGACTGGAACGTACTACTGAAGAAGCATACCCCACAATGTTCCCTGTGAACTCGATACACGCCAACTTGCCCCTCTATCGAACCGAACCGAACCGAACCAGATCAATCAAACTCCAGTCACACGACACCCAAAGCGAAGCAAGTTAGACTCACATGTTCAGCCGGAGAAATCTCACTCTGATAGATAGGCACAATCGTCCTATTTAGGTATCATTCATTCCTCAGTTCGGATCCCAACGCGCTCAGACTGGTACTCACGAGAGAAGACCGACGCCAAAGCCGCTAAAGATTCGACCCAGGACCATCACTTCGAAGCCAGTGGTGAAGGTTTGGACGGCGCCGCCAACCACAAAGACGACTGCGCCGGAGAAGAGAGTTTTGCGTCGACCGATGATGTCGGCAACGCGTCCGGCTGCTATGGACGTAACTACAAGCTAGTGAGCCAAAGGAAAACGAGAGATGCGTGGAACTTACTGAAGGCACCGACTTCAAGTATGGCAGCCATTGTGCCGATGTGATAGCTATCCGGCTGCTTGAAGTACGCTTTGAATTGTGGGCCGGTAATAATCCCAGACATGACTCTGCAACGCCGTTAGCTCCGTGCTACGTGTCGACGCCAACAGCTAAACTCACCCTTGGTCATACCCAAACTAGAGACCCAACCACCGTGTGAGCCTCTAAAAAATGCGAGCTCCAACGCCAAGGATTTACTCACGAGAAAGACACCAAGACTGGCAAAGCATGTTATGGCGTAGATCAGAGGCTGGCCGACGAGACGGCGGCTCCTTCGTGGAGAGTCGAGTGTTTCATTCCCGAGCGCCATGGTCGGTTCGCATGTGAGGGAAACCGTAGGGGAAATATGTGGAGAGCGTGGGTCGTCGCCGAGATGGATCATTTCCAGCTGGAGTCACCCCTAATCAACCAGTAGAGCTTATTTCATATCGTGACGTCACTCGAACTTTAATTTCGGTGTTATTGGTGGGTGATTTCATTGCAAAAGAAAGGACATATAATGTTGTACCGCATACATCGAATGAGAATAAGGCTAGTTACATCGCAAATTATGGTGTGTATATTGATTCCCACTCAGGACCATGCACAAACTTTGAGCAGTCGATCAACACCGGCCTGGGCACAGGATCTTTAGATATTAGGAACACCGAGTGGTCAACATCTCGTCGGCGATATTCTTCTGGAAGCCATATGAGAAGTGCCTTTTTATCCCTCTCATGTACCCAGCCGTCGGTAGAAAGGTTCTTAGACATACATGAGGTACTGTTGGGTAGAATAGTAGATTGTGTGGGTGCTAAGTCCCATACTCGCACTGTATTGTCATCCGAGCCAGAGACGATGCGGTGACCATCGGGAGAGAACCCCACCGACGTGACAGACTTTGAATGTCCTTCCAGCGGATTGCCAAGTGGTGCGCCGGTGTCTGCATTCCACACTCGCACTGTGTTGTCATGCGAGCCAGAGACGATGCGGCGACCGTCAGGTGAAAATCCAACTGACGTGACAATGGATGAATGTCCTTCTAGCGTATTGCCAAGTGACGCGCCAGTGTCTGCGGCCCACACTCGCACTGTCTTGTCATCCGAGCCGGAGACGATGCGTCTACCGTCGGGAGAGAACCCCACCGACGTGAC
>MU132146.1:940210-955300 GCA_015039395.1 Ceratobasidium sp. AG-I | reverse complement strand
ACATCTCTCCTCAGCCGCGTCCCGATGTACCTGAAACTGAGAAGATAAGTAGTCAAATATGTGGATATCTTTTCGGAGTAAGGCCTGATCTCAGGATCGTTACAAAGACACAGCACAAAACCGTTCGACTGTGCTCAAACTCCAGGCGAACAACGTCAAGGCCATGTTTCGGCGTACCCAGGCTAGGGTTACATTGGAGAGACTGATTGGAGCGCGCACAGATGAGCACGAGCAATTTAGTTATTTCGGTTCTGCTGATTTCATTTCAACCAGATCTGGTAGCTGCTGCGAAGGCCGAGCCAGGGAACATGGCCGTTTGAGCCGAGTCTACAAAAGTAGAGGAGCTGATAAGTGCAGAAGCGAAGAAGGTGGGTCGTGAGGATCCATTTTGCTCGCGCGATATGCTGATGGGTGACTGGATCGTAGGCAAAGTCCATTCGAGGAACTCCCATCTCTGTCCCCGTACGACCCACCCCTGTCGGTACACCCTACCGGCGACGTGTACCCATCAGCATCGTAGACGACGAACTAGATCAACAGCAATCTACTAGTAAGGGTGAGAACAAGCCTGGCACTTCTAGTTCTAGCGACAACGCAACAATATTCGGCGAGAAGACCCTGCTGAAGGGGATCCTGAAGGGCGCCACGCCGAGTTCGTCGAAACCCTCGAATCCTGCTTCGACTTCGACTCCGGCCACACCGCCCTCTGCTCTCGTCTCTGCTGCTCCTAAGTCTAATGATCTACTTACTGCGGTTTCGACCCTTGCCCTCTCTTCGATCCCTTCTTCCGCTGGCGTGAAACCTTCTCAAAACTCTGCGACTCTCTCGCGGACGATATCTTCTTCTGAGTCTTCTGCTTCCGTCAAGCCCGTAATCGAGTTTGCTGCAACTATATCGGCTTCGGAACCTGCCACATCTGAGCCTGCTGTACTTGAGCTCGCTACATCTAATCCCGCTGTGACTGAACTTGCTGCGCCTGAGCCTCCTAGCGTTGCTTCGTCCGAATCTGTACCTGTGACTCTGCCAGACCAGCCCGATGCAACACCTCCGACACTCGTTGCTTTCCTTCAGAAATGGACTAATGGAGAGTCAGCCGGCGCTCGCGCAGGAGTTCTATTCGTAAGTAATCTATATTTGAATTGTTTCGCCTCTTCTCGATGCTATACATCGAACCCTCATCCTCAGATACTGCAGGAAAAAATTGATTTCCAATATCCGCGTATAGACCGTGCCTCCAGATTCTATCCCAGTCCTCTTTGGATCTACGCTCGAGTCCCCGCTCCTAGGTGCGATGCTCGCCGCACTCGCCTGGGCTGTTTCCCCCGCCTCTACTTCGTCTTCGTCTTCGGTTTCGATCCTTCAACGAGCACTAGAATACATGCGTGCCCTATCTCGCGTTCCTCGATTCAAGCAAGAAGCGATCCACGCAGGCGGTATGCGATGGGATTGCACGAGACTTGGGTGAGAGAGGGGGTGGGTATAAACTGGGGGGGAGGACAAAACGGGGGCGATAGCTGCGTTTGGGGGGAAATGATTCGGCGAGATAGTGTTTGTGGTTTCGGTGCGGGCTCCGCCGCTCACGTGGTATTGTCTCGCCTGTCGTGGATTGAAGTTTGATACATAGTAATAAATCTAGCCGCCATGCATTTTGCATGCAAGGTTTGTAGTTTGTGGTGGATGCGAAGCGTGTCGCCTCCTGGGCTGGAATCCTGTTGGGAAGTTGAAACTTGCATAGCAATACATTAATGCACCTATCACGATACTCCTCGAGTCGTAAATTACGACCGGCGTGATTATGCCACTTAGGGTACATGATCGCGCATGCCGCTTTTATGGGTAAACTAAACTGCTCTATTTGGTCTACGATACTACTTGCTGTCTAGCATACATACCTGTAATGAAGAGGAATCACTGGGATAAACTGGTTACAAGCAACCAAGAGCAACCATTCAACACTTCAGGCAAATTTTGTCATGCCCTAGCCACGGACTTGAGAAAGGAATGGCAAGCGCGTTAACCTTCCGAGCCCACTCCAGCGGTGCTACCTGAACGGGAATGGTGAGCTTGGTGGACCAAAAGCGTGGAGTGGTAAAGATGATAACACGCACAAAGTGGGAGCCGGGCTGTCGCGGCGTTGGGTAGGGGAGCTTAAGGCCTGCTACTAGTTTGTCAGGAGAGGAGATTATGGTCGTGGGCGAGTGAAGAGGCTGTGGAGCGGAGTGTGAAAATAAAGTACAGTCCCGTTAGTGCTGTTGTCTGACGCTGAAGCGCCTTCGGGGCTGCATTAGGAGTCTTGGCATTATAGGGTACTAAAGTATCATGTCATTGCCAAGTATTCCACACTGATTGTAGGTAGGTACAGTACCCTCGGACGAAAACAGCGCTTGAACTGGCTATCCATTGCCGTTGATATCGGGCTATGTGTTCCACAGTCCTGGTATGCATGAATCGCTTTCAATATATATATGTTTATGTCCCAGCCTCCTTACGTAGAGGTAATACCATGTTTCCCTTACCAACCATACACTTCTTTGAGAAAATCAGCTTGAGGAGCAGTGCTTGGGTTGCCTTTGTCCCAGGAACCTGGGCCAGACAACCTGCCAATTCAGGAATCTCATGCTATCTCATGCTCGGTCACTCGGTCTTGCCCGTGTTCTCTGATCTTATATAATACTTCAGAATGCTGTGCATATCACTGCATCGATGCTTAATCTCGGTCAGTCCTACCTCCCCGAGACAGCATGCTTGCCCCTACGGAAGGGCTCCAGTCAGCTTTGTATTAGTCGGACTTCCAGAACCGAGTGCGAAACAGCCACCCGGCCACCACGGTGTCAATTGCGACGGTTATATGGACTTCAGCGACTGGCTGCCTCTGTACGTCGATGCTATATCGAATCTTCCTGCACACCGGAAGTATCAGTCTCGGACATTCGGTATAAAATGTCGAACAGTTCGACCAATTCCAAACTACTAACTACTGAGCTATACCTTACTTTACTTCGATTATTTTCTGCAATTGCTGCGATCGTGGTCACCCTCGTATTTAAGAAATATCAAGTTATCACGTCCGGCCCCGGGAGACGTACCAAACTCTATATCCCTAATGGCTTCCAGGTATACTACCCAGGAATCATACCTCTTTCTGGTAGGTCAGGTTAAGTCATAGGCGCCGGGTTGAGTACTGATGTGTTCAAAACACGAATATCTAGTGGTGGCGATTTTAAATGATATATTTGTGTGAGTGCAGTGACCGAGAGCTTAGCAAAGGCAAAAGACCTGATTTGCTCCCGGAATCTGCTAGTTTGACGGCTGATTATCAGCGAACAAATACCTATCTTGGCTTGCTCCTTGTTCAAGTGCTTTTATCTCTTGTAGTACCCATATTGGCTGGAATAGGTGAGTGTATGCATTGTACCTCATTAAAATAGACCAGCTCAACAGGCATGTAATGACATTCTGATAACTAGTCATGGGTAGGGTCGCATACATCGAGCTTTATGACCTATGGGAATATGAACAACCCGATGCAATAGTACTAGCTAATTATACTCCTATCATGCTCTCTGGGATCTGGTCACTCTGCCTGTTGGTAGTCGACCTTCTGGCTCTATGGTCAATTCGGTTGGACCTGCCACTTAGGAAAATTTGGCTGGTCAATGGCAAGGACGCCATGATTGGCCGGGTCCCAGCCAATGGTTCGCATCGGTTGACATGGAAGGGACATATCCGAGTTACACCGTGCTCGAGAACACATTCTGCCATGCCAGTCATCGTCCCTGCTAGACGATTTGTCATGAGGCTGCTTTTCCGTCGCGTCAGGTAGGCTACCTGTTGATTTCATAGAGCCAGCCACTAATCAATTCGATGAAGTCCCGCTGAAACAATGCCGTACGCATTTGTTCGAAACCTATTTGCAGCTCTTTCTATGGCTGCCATCATCTGGCGAGCAGTCACTGCATTCTCGCAAGCCCAAAATGAATTCGAAACTCGAACGGCGTTTCGATGGTGCCCGGAGACTAGATATGCTGAGAGTCTCCTCGTAATAGCATCACTAGTTGGTCTTCAATTGGGGCTCACTTGCTTCTGAGTATTACGCTAACATTACTACATCACGCAGCCCATTGAACTCAGCACCTCATCCAGTACAGTTAATTCGACTGGCGGCGGGGCTAGACCCCATGTCACGATGAGTTCCGTGGGGCCAGAAGCTCAGGAGGGTATGTTGCAGGAAGTTTAGCCTAAACCATTTGCTCATCTAGTATTTTTGTACTGTTTAGCTCCTTGCACTTTTCTTGATGGTCCTACGACACCCAATAACGTCATGAGCAAAACTTATACCATATTTGAATGCCCTCTAGACCCAAGACCTTGTGAGTTCTTGAACCATTTGTCTTCTACTATTGAGCCTACTGTGACCCGTCTTTTAGTAATAGGACCTACACGTTTCAACATCCATGTGCAATATTCGAACCCCCCGTCCGGGACTTGCAGGATCTGGCTGTCAAATAACACAGATTCCTTCAGGGTATCTTCTCCTGCAATCATGAATAGCCCTTCGGCCCGGTTCACCTCGCCTGCAAGGCTGACACCAGGCTTCCATTTGGATGCCGAAGCTGGGTTCATCACTCGTCGACTTGTTAATTCCTCGGTGCTTCACGACGTCATCCTACAGAGGCAAACAGTAAGTAAACCATGGTATCATGTGAAAGTTTATCAAAATAGTGCATTTTACAGGTATACAAGGAACTGTCGATATACCCATTGAGTACGTTTGACATGCATGTAACCCGTTGGCACAACTCAGACACCCCATCTGAAGGCGCAATGGGTATTATTCCACTAAACGATACCACAGTAGCTACTGCTTCTATTACCCTATCCCTTTCACCAAAGCAAGCGATATTTAGGGATCAAACCGAAAGATTTGAACCGTATGGCTATTGTGATTATATCGATGACTACCGATCAAAAACGGTGTTCGACGTTATTGGTTCGGTCGGCGGTCTTTTTGCTCTGCTGCAGTCGCTGCATATTCTTTTGTTCGGTCGACCTATGCTGTGGGGACTAACAGGTAAGCCCTTTTATTAGCTTGAGATTGAGCTTCTCGTTGGTCTCACTATGCTGTGAATAGGTGCCAAGCTAGTCACTCCGTTTGGCCTACTGGGCGCATGCAGTAGTGCAGGCTTCAAGAGGCGGCTGCGTAGCGAGTACCATCGGCAGGATCTGGTTGCTGATCAACACCCCAAAGATGTTGCTGAGACAATACGGATTGGGGCATTCTTGCGTGACTTTGTGATCGACTTCGGGCCAGCGGACATACCGCCCGTACCATCGCCAATCGTTGTCGACCCTGGCTCTCCCCGTGGCGGTATGCCTGAAGGAAGCGAGCAGAGAGAAATGTGCGTGTGAGGTCCGAGGCAGAATGCATTCACTGATGGCCCTATCTACAGCTTATTATCTACGCTCCACGATGGTCGACGAAGCTCCGAAGGTGGTCCTCTTGAAGTAGAGAGAAATACATCAACGACCGAGGGTCTAAATTAAGAAGTCTCTAAAAACCTACATTGGGCTTGTGACTTATTTAGCGCATATAGTCATCTAATCTTTATCTCATTTTTGCGCTGTTCTTGCCATTGGTTTCCCCTACATCTATATTTGTAAAATTCCTACATTATTTAGATGCGATGCGATCGACGCGTCTTATATCCCTCTATAAATAGGTCCAGTCAGGACTGCGCTGTGCCGGCCAAATTTAGATTTCTGAACCCACAGCCGTACTATTGACGGATTTTTAGGCTTCGTTGGCGGAGATTTTAGCCTAGGTCACGTGCACCTCAACGTCACTCAGGGTTTAGCTATTATCCACACAGCGCTATCCTCGCAGACCACGTTCCCCCTCCACCGTGCCCCATCGTACCTCGAGCTTAGAAATCTGTAGGCGTATTTTTGTGCGGAGCTGTTTTTGGGGTAGGAATGAAGACGCAGAGCAGGACTGTTCGACCGTGCAGAATCTCCAGGTGAATAACGTCAAAGCACCACTTCGGCGTGCTTAAGCGACAGCGAGCCCTTACCCTCTAGTTTTTTCTAACGATATGCCGATAGGTGACTCTTGATTGTAGGCAAACCCTATACAAGGAACTCCCATCTCCATCTCCATCCACATGCGACCCACCCCTTCCACCACTCCGTGCCGACGACGCGTCCCCGTTAGTATCGTAGACGACGAACTACGCCAAGAGCAATACATTAACAAAGACGAAAAAAATCCTGGTACCTCTAGTTCTAGTGACAGCGCAACAGTATTCGGCGAAAAGACCCCGTTCAAGGGGATCCTGAAGGGCGTCACCCCAACTTCGTTTAAACCCTCGAATCCTGGTTCGACTCCGACTCCCAGTCTTGCCACCCCCTGCTTCCGTGTCTGCTGCTTCTGAGTCTAGTGATATATTTACTGCTCTGCCGACCCGCGCTGTGTCTTCGTCTCCGAGCCGTGTTTTTGCTCCTGTGAAGCCTTCTCAAACATCTTCGATGCCCTCGCAAATGATATCCTTCTTTGAGCCCTCTGCTTGCGTCGGGCCTTTACTTGGGACTGCTGCGTCCGTTTTCGCTTCTGTACCTGCCGAATCTGAACTGGGCCTGTCGTATCAGGCCCTGTCGCGCCTGAATCTCCAAGCACAACCGCTTTGTCTACATTTGCACTTATGACTCTACCAGATAATCTGCGCCCAGCAACACCTACGCTTGTCACCCATCCGCAGGGATGGACTAGCACGGCGTCAGACGGTGGTTGCACAGCAGTTCTACTCGTAAGCAGTCTGTGTTCGATCTTTCTGCCCCCTCTAATTACTTGAGGACTACCGATCGAGCACTGTGTTTGACGTTATCAGTTCAGTCGTTAGCCTTTTCGCTTTGCTGTAGTCACTGCACGTTCCCCCGCCCGGTCGACCTGCGCTATGAGGGCTCACCGGTAAGCGCTTTCATTAGCCTGAGCATACACTTCTCGTTGGTCTCACAGAGCTTTGCGCAGGAGTCAAGCTGATCACCCTATTCGGCTTATTGGGCTCGTGCAGCACCACTGGCGTTAAGAGGCGGCTACGAGAAGAATATCATCGCCAAGATTTAGGCTTTAGTCAACACCCCGAAGAGGTTGCTGAGACGATACGGATCGGGGCGTTTTTGCGTGACTTTGTGATAGACTTCAGTCCAGCCGATATACCAACCGTAGTACCAGGAAAATTGGCTGAGCTACAGTCCTCCCGTACCGACCTGCTTCTAGGAAGCAGACACAGTGAAACGTAGGTGTATCATCTGAAGTAGAGCTAGTCCATTGACGCTCCCGTCTGCAGCTCGTTGATGTTTGGGCCTTATTTTGACCGATTGAGCCTGGAAGGTGGCCCTCTCCAAGCAGACAAAAATGCATCAGCGTCTGAGAATTCGAATAAACAAGTTTGAATAGCCTGTAGGGCTGGTAGCCTTATAGTGTATTCAACGCATATAGCGAGTCTATACTCAGCTCATCTAGTGCTGTTTTTCCTAACACCCGAATACCATTTATATTCGCATCTGTGACTCTAATATAGCATCCTGACGCGAAGCATTCAACGCCTAAGTATCACATTCCTTCGTGATTGCACCAATGCAGAATTCGACGGCGGTGCGCCCACCAGTTTAGAGCGCTGAAACTACATAAAAACCACACCTCAGGACAAGAGCCGAGAAATCTATTCCAGTCGGCGTAAACATTACTCATTCACTTTGTACCATGAACGGCTTTTTGGACCGCGTTTTGCGGCGATTCAGGTTTGGTCACGTGTTTCAATAACACAAAGAAAATGGCGATCAAGGCCTTGTTTATCATTCCTGGGTTCCGTCTTCTAGCAAACTGAGCGCTCTTAGAATCAAACACTCCCGAGTCTTCTACCGCTTATGTGTCATACCTGTCCTCACTTATAGTTCGGCCATATGGTACTACGGTTAGAACTTGAAATGTTTAGTCAAGACCAACCGACATACCGGCCATGCCGTTGCGAAACATAGCTAAGCCAGAGTCGTACCAGTCTGGCGTGCTTACCTTAAGCGAGCAAAGCGAGACGTACGCGTATAGTCTAAAATAGAGCCGATTTATTAAAATTCCCATTCACAGCCTATTGCCCTCTATCTCCCACATACGAGCAAAAACTCCCAAGGCTCGTAACGTCTGAAGAAGACCCTTTCGAGGTAGAAAATTACATTCCAGTGTCTAGGGATTCTGGTATGGAGCTTTGAATGCTCGAGTTAGGCCTTTAAAGTACATAATTAATTTGGTCGACCCTTCTAGTCTACGAACACTGTATATTGATATGAGGGAGCCATTGTAGTATCCGTCTTAGGTTTGAGAGACGAGCAGATGCAAATATCAAACTAAGTGACGGGTGTATGCGCTTACATGGGGGAGAATGCATGACAAGATTCCTATTGTTCTTGTTTGATAGATTTCGCCAAGACTATACCTGAATCTGCCGCACCTGTCTCAGCTCCAGTACCCACAACATCTGAGCCCGGCACTACTGAAGCCGTCGAATCTGGACCTCCTAGCGCAACCACGTCATCTGCAATATATCTGCACCTCTGAATCTGCCAGACCACCTTGACCCAAAAACTCCAGCGCTGGTCGCCTTCCCCTATAAATGAACTAATGTAGAGTCTGATTGCACTCGCGCAACAGTTCTATATGTGAATTATTTAGGTTCAAATTCCCCATCTCCGGTTACTTGCACAAAATTACGCATGGAACATTCACTCCCAATATCTCCCGAATTATTCGAGACTCAACGCTAGCATAAGCTTACAAACTGTGCCTCCAGATTCTATTCCAACCCTCTTTAGCCTAACACTCGTGTTCCCACTACTAAATGCGATGCTTAGCGCACTCGTCTAAGCCGTACCTCCCGCCGCCACCCCCTTTATTCACCTCAGCCATACAGCAACGCATCTGGTTACAATGCGTTTTGCATGCGATGTTTGTAGTTTGTTGTAGGTAGGAGAAATATCCCCTCCTGGGCTGGAATCTGATTTCTGATGGCTACCCTCGGACGAGGACAGTGCTTGAACTGGCTATCCATTGCTATCGAAATTGGGCTGTGTGTTCCATAGTCCTGGCATGCATGGTCCCCCTTTGATGTGTATCTGCTTATGTCTGGACCTCTTTAAATAGAGGCAATGCCATGGGTCTCCCTTACATAGCATATGCATTCTAGGATACTTGGCTTTTTAACAAGTGCATGAATCGCTTTCCTCCTCAGGAACCCAAGCCGGTTTGCCTGCCAATTCAGGAAACTCACGCTATGTTCGCACACAGCCCCGCCCACGTTATCTGATGTTTCCTAATGCTATCAAAATGCTGTGTACGTCACCGGATCGATGCTTGATTTCGATCAGACCTCCAGAACCGGGTTCACAACAGCACGATTTTAGTCGCAATTTTCATATAGGCCTCAGCGACCGCTAGCCTCTGTAATTCCATGCTAGTTCAGACCTCCCTGCATACAAGACCTATCAGTCTCGGATATTTGGTTTAAATGTCGGGCGATTTGGCCAATTCGAAGATGTTAACTTCGGAGCTATGCTTTACTTTATTCCGATTGTTTTCTGCAATAGCTGGGATCGTGGCAACCCTCTTATTTAAGACGATATACGTGAACCCGGTCCTCCATGACATCCACATTCCCAACGGCTTCCAGATATATCACTCGAGAATCTTACCTCTTTCTGGTAAGCAAGGCGAAATCATAGACGCTAGGTTGAGTACTGATGTGTTCGAAACATAAAATGGCAGCGGTGGTAATTTTAAACGATATATTTGTGTGAGCAAAGCGACAGAGAGCTTAATCAGGGCTAACGATTTGATTTACTGTCGAAACTCGCTAGCTTAACTGTTGATTATCAGCGAACAAACACTTACCTTGGCTTGCTTTTTGTTCAAGCGACCTTTTCTTTTGTAGTATCGGTATTGGTTGGAGTAGGTCAGTATTTCAGTTGTATCTCATTGAAACCAGTCAGCTCAACGGGCATGCGATACAATTATGATGCTCAGTCATGAGCAGGGTAGTATCCATCCAGTCTGATAGACTATTTTTAATATACTTTGGAACGAACGGACTGCCTGAGTATACCCCTATAATACTCTCCGGGGCGTGCTCCCTCTGCCTGCTGGTGCTTGACCTTCTGGCTCTATGGTCAATTCGATCGGACCTGTCGCCTCGCAACATGTGGTTAGTCAATGCCAAGGATACCATGGTCGGCCGAATTCCGATTGGAGGTCCGCATAAATGCACATGGAAGGGACATACTCGAAGCCCACCGCGTTCACGAGTGTATGGTGTCACAGTGAGCACCTTTCCTAAACGCTTCGTCATGGGGCTGCTCTTTCGTCGTGTTAGGTAGGCTTATTTGTTGAAGACATCGCATAGCTACTCACTAATCATTTTGCCGTAGCCCTGCTGAAACAAGACCATATGCGCTTGTTCGAAATGTGTTTTCAATTCTTTCCATATCCATCATCGTCTGGCGAACAGTGACCGCACTTTCACATGCACAAAATGAGATCGAAACTCGAATAATATCTTCAGAGTGCCCGCAACCTAGATATGCCCATAGCATCTATATGTTATTGAATTTAGTTTGTGTCCAACCAGTCACCCACTACTAGGCTCTATACTAAAATTAACACTTCACGTAGCGAACCTACCCCGGTGAAACATGGGATAGCTCTAATATCACTATGAGTAGCAAAGGATTTGGATTTGGAGAAAGTACGTTCCCCAAAGCTTATCCCAAAGCATTTGCATGTCAAGTAACAATGTACTGTTTAGAACCATGCAACACCCCCGACCTCCTTCAGGAAGCAGCGCTATCTCTCCTTCCTTCCTACAAGAACTTAAGTAGGGCTGTATTCAATTGTCCCGTAGATACTTATGATAGTGAGTTCCTAAAACAATCGTTATCTTCAATAGAGCCAGGTGTAATCCACTTTGGTTGATACAGCAGGCCCAACAACGTTTGATGTTTGGCTGCATTGGCCATACCCTGTGGACCCGGCGCCCAATGTTTGGCTGTCCAATCAGAATGTTTCTTTTGAGAGTCCTCCTCTTCAACTGAGACCAGGCTTCCACATAGATGCTGATGCTAGCATCATCAATCGTCGATTTATTAGCTCCTCGGTATTCCGTGATGTTATCTTGCAGGGGGAACCAGTAAGAAATGCACATCGCTACCATATAGAGTAATTAACGTGTTTTTTTGCAGAAATATAGGGAGGTACTGATGTATCCAATACGTAGGTATACCTCCCTTGCATGTAACCTGTTACTCCAGCTCAGACACCGAGCTCCGAATGATAGGTGCAATAAAGATAACTTCGTTGAACAATAGCAAGACAGCTACTGCTTCCATCACCACTTCTTTCCAGCCGAGGCAGTGGACTTCCGAGACTATCGCAGGTCCCAAGCGCCTAGACGACTTCTGTGATTGTATCGAAGACTACCGATCAACCACCGTGTTTGAAGTTATTGGCTCGGTCGGTGGTCTGTTTGCTCTGCTCCAGTCACTGCATATTCTGCTGTTCGGTCGACCTATGCTATGGGGACTCACCGGTAAGCGCTTCGATTAGCCTGGAACTAAGGTTTCTTACTGGTCTCACTGCGCTTTCAACAGGTGCCAAGCTGGTCACCCCATTTGGCCTACTGGGCGGGTGCAGCAGTGCTGGCTTTAAGAGGCGGCTGCGAAGCGAGTACCATCTTCAGGATTCGGGCTCTGGTCGACACCCCGAGGACATTGCCGAAACGATACGGATCGGGGCGTTCTTACGTGACTTTGTGATCGACTTTGGTCCAGCGGACGTACCACCCGTACCAGTTGCGTCATCGCAAACAGTGGCCGAGTCAGAGCCACTCCGCACAGACCAGCCGCCAGTAAGCGAGCGGAGCGAAATGTGCGTTTGAGGTTAGGAGTAGAATTAATCTATTGACGTTATCACCTATAGCTTACTATTGCCTATGCCTCATGTCGGCCGACTAAGCCTTGAAGACCTCTCTAAGTAGAGAGAAACATGCTAACACCTAGGGACTCGAATGAGGCAATTTAAACAACTTATGCTAATATTGTCGCGTGTGCAGCGCATACAGCCGGGCTTTTTTTTTTTGCTCATATTGATTTGACCCTGTTTTTCTTGAGAAATTGCATTCATTTGCTACCCGATCGTCTAGGCGCAATGTGTTCGACGTTTGCTGCACCCCTCCACAAATAAACCCATGCAGAGTTAAACAATGGTTTACCCGCAAACCATTGAGTTCTGAGATCACAGCAGAAGAGCTGATATATTCAAGGGATTTGATCAAATTATGTATCATTATACGATAGGTCACAAAAATGTTGGCCCAGAGGTAAACTCGCCGCGACGCGACGTTGGTTTTCTCGGAGCGACCAGAGCATGGGCTGACCGTTACTCATTAAAATTTAGCAATCTGATTTTATTGAGGGTGTGCTAGACTCGCTCGAGCTTATTTGTTTCATGGGGCAAAAGCGAGACGAAGGTCTGAATAGTGGGGAAAGCGCTCGTTCTGCGGATTTTATTAGCCTCACGCAGTTTTCAACTAAGTACGGCGTCACTCATCGTGTTATTGTCTGAGTTTTAGAAGAAGAAGAAATGTCTAGGTTAATTCATGCGTGATTGTTACCCTAATGCCTACAGTAAGTCTCAACGGCTTTTTGAACCTCGTTCTATGGCGATTTTGAGGTTTGTCACGTGCGTATGAGTGTTGCTCGGGACCCGGCAATTATCCGGTTGCGTGCATTGCTTTCATCCTCGCGAACTGTGTGGACCCGCCGGCTCTCCCCAACCGCACCACATTACAAACTAAGCTCAGCAGGTGAATAGTGAAAATTCCAGATGTATTCTTGGAGCGCTGGCTGATCTCGAGATAGGCATGAGGGCAGAGAGCGAGATTGCTCGACTGCGCTCAAGTTCCAGGCGAACAGTGTCAAGCCGCCGTTTCGGAGTACTCAGGCTAAGACTGCGTTAGGAAAGCTAAGTCGAGCATGCGCAGGCAAGCAATGGGCTTTTCTCTTTTCCAATTTACTTCCGCTAACTTCGTTTCGACCAAACTTGGCAGCTACCAAGCCGAACTGGGAGTACAGCCGTTCGAACCAGTTTACAAAGCAGAACCGACCTCTAATGAAGTAGCAAAACAGTGAGTTCTTTTTCTCTCCTGCGTTCATTCGGTACACCGGAGGAATGCCTATCTGCGTCCTCGTATGACCCATACCCCCTGCCACACCTCGCTGGTAGCGCGCACCCACCAACACCGTAGCTAGACTTAAAAGCTGCCAAATCCAGTGCTAGGTCAATCACACCCAGCTTGAGCGACAACGCAAGAAAACTAGACGAAAAAAATCTATTGAAGGGAATTCTGAAGGGCGCCACTCCCGAGTTTGACTAAGTCTTCGAATCCCACTTGGACTTTCGCCCGAGCTACGCCTATTCCCACCCCTGGTTATATTGTTCTTAGCTCTAGATACTTGCTTGCAGATGTCTCGACCGGTGTTGCAGCTTCGTCACCATCTTCGAGCTCTGCCCCTGCTCGTGTGAGACCTGCTTCTCAAAGTTCTACGATGCTCTCCTAGACAACATCTTACTCTAGGTCCTCTGCGTCCACTAAACCTGTACCCAAGTTTTACCATAACCCCCGTTTACTAAAACGACTGCCGCGTTTGATTCCGCCGCGCCTGAACATCCTAGCGTAACCACTCTAGCTCCGAATACAACCCCAAACACGCGTGTCACAACTTGTGCTTTGCCTACACCTATATCTGTGACTCTGCCAAACTACCCAGACTCAACACCTTTACTACTGATCACATTTCCCTAAAATGGTCCGAATCTGGAGTCGGATGGTGCCCGCGTGACGGTACGATTTATAAATGTACTTTAGCTTGTTACTCCCCTCCTTCCTCGCTGGCCTTCCGTTGGGGGCGTGTAGATTTCTCAGCGATGCCTGATCGTAAATGTGCCTTATCTTCATACATCCAAACGCCTTAATACTACATTATTTGTCCCTTGTCGGCCGCACTCTCTTACGATCGAGTTTTACCGCCCTTGTTTACTTCAGATGGATGTATCGCCACGTCTACTAATGCACGCACACCTATAGGCCACCATACCTAGCTCCATTCCGAACCTTCTCGGTCTACCACCCAAATCTCCGCTACTCGAAGTCATGATGGGTGCCTCCTTCATATCTGATCCTTTACCTATGACAATTTCATAACAAGCTTTATCTCACGTATGTGTGTCCTCTCTCGCGCTTTCGATTCATTACATTCGTCATTTTTCTCGATCTAAGCAAGAAACACACCTCGTTGACAGTATGGGACAGAAGCACCCGCGGCGTGAGTGACAACGGGGGCGTGGATGCGAAAAGAGGTAGAGAACAACACAGCTGCTGGGTGCAGAATTCGTACTGATCAACTGCGGGCATAGGCAGCAGATAGAGCGTTGGGGCCAGCTTTACCGACCACCTGTCACACGATAGCGGCGCTGTACAGTTTCATCTGGATGTCAAAAAACTACAGAGTATCTACCCGACTGGTAACCGCAGCCACAAGCTCCCTCTGAAATGGACGCATTTTACTGTAGCGAATAGTTTAAATTCGCATTGTCGCGACAACAGGGTACATTATACAATGGAACACAGAAAGCCCTAAATCATCTCCAAGAAATACGCTTGAAGAGCCTATTTATCCAAAAACGCACGTAATTTCTCCCGCCAGGCTGTTTTCTACTACAGTTGACTCTGTGGTTTGTGGCCATATTCAGATGGCTGCGAGTGTACAGACCATTCGTCCGACACGATTGTGTGTGGGCCAGTTCTCGTTTTTAAAGGCAACCGCAATGAATCAGTTCTTTTTCCGGGTTTGATACCAACAGTTATCGTGTTCGAGGAGATTGTCGCATGGTAGTTCCCCTCTAAGTCCTTGGCACCCATTGACTTAACCCTCGAAGGTTTCGCGTAATCGTCCAACTCGAAGCTGTCCTCAGTCTAGAATGGGATTCAGTTA
>MU132146.1:854680-937952 GCA_015039395.1 Ceratobasidium sp. AG-I | reverse complement strand
ACAACTCGAGGAGCGCCGCCATGCGGCACACACCTTGCCGGTCGCGTCTTTTGGCTCGCCAATGTATGATTTATACAAAATGATCGATCATAAGATGGTTACGGTCATGTGTGTTCTGCCACTATGTACCCCCTCAACTCTTGTCAGGCGAGCCATTGCCTTTGACAAGCTGCATGACCATTCATGGCGTGCATGTAATATGCATGTGATGGTCATTTATACATTCCTGTCTGTTCTTCCTTGCCTCGTTACTAGAAGAATAGCGCTCGGTGGTTTATCTATCAATCAACTATTGTTTCCTTGATTCAACCCAAGTAAATTGTGCAAATACAGCATCCATTGGTCGGCTTTCGAACCCTACAGGCGCAAGCGCTGTCCTTTTCGAGGTCTATTTGCACACTTGAGAAGTACCTACATAATTCAGCATAGTTTATGCTCTTTCCTACAACCTATCTATCTCTAGAATCGTTTTTTTGTCTCCGCAATCGAGCTGTTGATCATACATTCATAGCTCATGAATGGTGTAAGGGAACGCTATAGATGCTACTTAGTGCTTCATTTACTTCGAGTCTATTTGTCCAATAACAGCATTGTCTTGAGACGAACCACCCCACTACGTGCCTTCAAACTTTCGCATATTTGACGGCCTGTGGCCACTTAGCCTTACCTCCGCTAGGGCTGGATTAGAATGCCGAGCTTGGAGGCTCGGTGGGGAGCTAGGACAACCGGCGTGCAGTGAGAGACCCGGCGATGCGCGAAGCTCACGCAAGGGTAGAACCGGGATGCCGAGACGCGAGGAGGACCCGCGGGTCAGGTGGCCTACGCCTGACTTAGGTCAGTACAGCGAAAAAAGGGGGCGGGTGGGAAAGAAAACATAAAATAAAGCTCTCGCGGAGTCCTAGATGGCGGTTGTGGACGCGAGCAACAAGAGCGTCGAACCAACACATCGCCTGCCAATTGACAGACTCGCGGGAGCAGGCTTTAAGCGCCCGACACTGCGACTTATCGGCTAAGTCATAAATAGCTGTGTTGTCTGCGCAGGCTAAGACTCATAGCTCCCAAATTATAATACGTTTTCAGTAAAACTCAATGCGTGCATGCTACAGGGACTGCCCAAATGGTGTATTAGTATAGAATTTAGTCGATCATGGCTATCTGTGGCAGTTCATGGCTGAGATTATTGCATATTACCATTGCTCTTGGCTTTATATTAATCATGTGCTCTTGACGTGACGCATACATACGAGTTTTCATCTTACTTGGTTACGGATAGACGAGCTCAAGACAAAACCCTGTCAATTGCGCTTTGTTTTTGTCTCTATACGCACTGATCTAAACAATTCGAACCGACTGTAGACTCACAACACAGCGCAAACACCTAAGCTTACATTGAACCTGATTTCTAAAACCTAGCTTTGGCCCATTCCTAAATCTTGTGACCGTTTCAAAACAGCTCAAACAGCAATGATTGATGGCTCCGAAAGACTTTGGGAAATGCACAAAATGAGTGCCGCACGGGAATTAACCTTCCTGTATAGTGGGCTGATATACGAGACAAATTAACCTTACCGTAAAGGATAGACATGATATACCCTCAAGATATCACGCGATCGTGTGACCAAAACTTTGCTGGATTAGGAAGGCTTGTTACGGCCGTAAGAAGATGGAACCACAATTATACAATTGAGATGCGAGATAGAAGAGGTGTTCAAGGCACTATCTCAGCAGAGGCAAATACATATAAATTTTCGCAGTTTCGACCGTCACATTATGGTTGAGAGAGACCTTGCAAAAAGCAAGGTAATAGAGTCAATTAATTCGATTGGCTTGACAGACCAATAGCTAAAGCCGCCGGCCACATTTGTTGACAGACAGCACCTCGGAGTAGTAGTGGTAGCGGTGCCTCTTGGTCCACAGAGATTCACTTGACTCTCATCGTAGATGTGTCAGACTATTATTCCGGCCATTGGTTAACCCATTATAATAACTTCCCTGTGAGAGGCGAGAATAATTTGACGTCCAATGAGTTAGACAATATATATAGGAACAACACAGTCCGGGTTGTATAGTTACGTTCGGAAAAACGCATACATCCAATCGAAACATGCGGTCCAAGTTCCTATTGGTCCTTCGGCCTTGCCATCGGAGTCCTGACATAGCTATTTGACTGCTTGAACCGAGTGTTCCTGAATGGCTCGAGGCACGCTTCAGCACCAACAGAGTACTCGATAATATAACTGAACGAAACCGTTCACCAGAGTGACCAGAACTAATAGGGGGCATGAGTTAACGGAACCCAGCGTCAGCAACGATCCGCGTCTCAGGCATCGCTGACAACGTATAACTGAAGAGAATTTGTTCCCCAAATATAAATTATGTACAATTCTTTCTATAAATAGGTACACATTACGAATCCAAACACACACAAACAAATAAGCTTCGAATTACGCGCCGCCGGCTTGCACAAGATGCAATACAACCATCCCTAAGATTATTATACCCAAATAGCCCATATATCCAGACGCACACAACTCCTCTCTCGCCCTACTAGTTTCTACTAAATTTGATCTTGTGGTTTATGGTCGTATTGAGATAGTTGCGAGTGGACGGACCATTCGTCAGACGCAATTGTTCGTGATCTTGTTTTGCTTGGTAACGGCAGCTGCAGGGAATCGGTCCTCGCCCAAGGTTTGATACCAACGGTTATTGTGTTGGAAGATAGGGTCGTATTGTGGTTCCCTTGCACGTCTTCGGCGCCAACTGACTTTGCCCCCAGAGCTTTCGTATAATCGTTTAACTCGAGACTGTCCTCAGTCTGGGGTAAATTTTAATTAGTACTCCATCTATCACGCAGGGCAATCCAAACAATCGAGAATCCGTACCCTGCCTACGCGTTGAGACGCTTGATAGATCTGGGGCTGCTCGCTGGGAGGGACTTGGCTGCTATGTCTGATAATAGTGTTGACGTACACCCCTGACATCGAGATTCCGCCAGTGGTTATAGCTCCGATCGAATCTTGACATCCTCGAGCGTTGAGTGTCGACATGAGGGAGTTGGTGTATAGCTTGCCTGAGCGTTGACGGAGAATAGGTGAATTAAGGATCAGAGCGTGGGTGTATGCGCTTACATAGAGGTAGATTCAGGATAAGATGTCTGTCGAGGGACGATTTAGCATGTGTGCAACTGCGTGATTACATTTGCACAAAACCTACAGGTTATTTGGCTATCGGTCGAACAATGCGATCCGTCAGCTACGAATAAGCGGCTCTAGAATATAGAAATTCGCTTACCACCGCAAGATATAAGATAAGGTCAGCAACGGCCCAAATACTAGTCATCAGACCCGTTTGCACCGTCACTGAATACAAAACAGCAGGAGTATGGATATCAGATTCTCAAGAAACCGAGACTAAGGACGAGACGTACGCCGAATTAAGCGAGTGATAAGGTCGTCCGTCTTGGAGAATCCTGTGCGATTACGATGCTAAACCAACTCAGCTTTCAACCCGAACGACGGCAAACTGTATATGCTCACTAAGTGCCAACTGAGAATGGACGTAACGGCAACATCGATGACGGCCGACATCGTCAACCATACAACAATAGGCTGTCCAAAAGAATGTTAAGCTATACGTCCCAACTAAAAGCAGAGAGCATGTACGAACCGGCTTGACCAGCTGAAACTTGGCAAAGTCGACAACGATCCACGCTCCGACCGTTGTACCCACGCCAGCGACTGCGGCAAAGTCTTATTATCAAACGGGACAGAGGACAAGGTAAGCTACGCACTGAATTGAATGAATATTGCAGCTCCGATAATCCAACCGACCCAGGAGCGACCTGTAAGACGGACGATTCGCCACGCGAAGAAACCCTGAACCGATGAAGATATCATCACCTGAATCCAAGAGTTCGGGTAATGTATATCAGTAAAATGAGTGATCGGTGTGAGAAGGGAAAGCGTACAGTCATAGCGGGTTCTATCGCAAATGAACCGAAATCAGTAGATGCGTCAGTATGAGGCGTTGGAGAACCGAGGTTGATGTTACCCACCGATGTGAAAAACTGAAATATCGATGTCAGCCCCAGCCACAAGCTCAAATGTAAAGAAACTTACACCAATGAGAATGCGCCATCGCTTCGAAATCGCCTACGCCACCCATCACAGCAGTCCACATCATATGTCTGAATAGTCTCAGGCCAGGACGTACCGAATAGAGAGATGGTATATCGATAGATAAACCCGACGTCGAATACAGTGTTCAGAGTGTCGAGGAACATGAGCCAAGCGACCTACCCAGCCCAATTTCAGCACGAATGAAATAAGTGAATGATAGAGAGTGGACGTACGAGCATCTTGAGCCATGTATGGTCGCTATCCAATAATCAGCACAGAACGAGAGTGAAGACGATAACTAGGGAGCTTACTTTTTGTAAGTCGTATAGTACATAGCGACCTGAGTGACGAGTATACCGTATAACCAAACATTGAGCATTGTGCCCAATAGAATAGAGCCAAGGCTATCTCACACGACCTCATTAACGGATTTGAAACAGGATGAACAAATGACTTACTTCCACTCGAGGGCACTCATCCTATGTAAAGCAAAAGGTAATACCAGGTATACGGCGCAGGGGTTCAAAGTCGGAGTCGGGGTTGAATAAACCAAAGTATGAAAGTTGGGATCATCCTCAGCCTGGTGCCACACCCGACTATATACCACCTTCCTCCCTCGCACAGAATACAGTCAATCCGATAATAAGGCTAACACATATCCAGTAAGCTTCACGGCCCAACCACAAATTTGCCCTGACCATGACAGTGCGGATCTGTAGGGGGTTGTTAAAAAAAGCCACGCCGCGATGATGCTATCCCTATTGGATATAGCCGGGGACAGCATTGGTGAGGTCCAACTCAGTCGCTCAGATCCGGCGGGCGAGCTTGGGCTGCACGACAAATGGGGTTGTTCGAAACGGTCAGTCTTGAACATAATGAGACAGTCTTGAACTTAACGAGTGCGCCACCTCACGTGACGGAACAAGCGTGCCTCGAAAGTGACGAAAAGTCCATGACTCATTCAATTATTAACAGATCGACAGGATTCTATAATACACTTCGTTCAATCATTCAATCGGTTCCAAAAGACTAATGGATAATGCCGCCGGGTACGTCTAGTGGTGGACAGCGCCCTCGGGGACAGCGGAGGTAGGAGCAGCGGTAGCGGGAGCCGGGGTGGTTGTCTTTTGGTCCGCAGAGATTCGCTTAGCCTCTTCGTGGATGTCCAAAACTTGTTTCGTCGTCGATGAGTAAAAGGCATAGACTTTCTGGCCAAACGGCGATTGGATCGCTTTGGTGTAGTACTACAATCAAGCCAAACGAATTCAATACTGGAGCGATGATGAGAGATAGGATCAGGACTTACGTCGCCTGCTTGCTTAGAGTATCCACCCTGCTCGTCCAGAGTCTTGGCCTTTTCCCTAATCCCAGCTACGGTCTCCTGCGCCTTTCCAGATACGGTCGGGTGGCGGTCCAAGTTGGACGCCGCGCCATGCTGAGAGGTCTCACCGACAACCTCCTTGCCCTTCTCGGTAACAGAAGGCTCAGCCGACTTGCCAAAGAGCTTCTGACCGAGCAGGGTGTCGAGCGAGCGGAAGTAGTTGAGGAATCGCTTGGAGATGCCTTGTTTCTGATCCATGTCGATCGCTCGCTGGAGGATGTTATCCGAGAGTTGGTAACCTTTCGCGAGGTACTCAGCCTAAGGAACGCATGAGTAAGTACTAGACCAAGAGGGGTAGTGATAGGGAAGACGCACAGCAATCGCAGCGCGGGGCTTGTCTGTCTGTTGGATCGGGCGGGTCTCATCGTGATGATCGTCGCTGTGGGTGTCCTCATGCTCGACCTCAGAAGTAACAGCGATAGGGGAGCCATCAAGCGATCCGCCTGTGATCGGTATTAGTCTGGTTGTCACGCAACCCACCGCAGTAGTGAAGACGTACCGTTGAGCATCAGAGCCGTCTTGGCCGCAGATGGGTTCTCAAAGTGAATGGTGGCGCTCTTGGTCGCGGCATCAAAGTCGATCGAGGCGATCCTTTAGTGCAGGCTGGTATTAATGTCTGCGGTGCCTGAAGAGATAAATGGTATTTACTTTCCGCAGAACCTATTAAACCCGAAGGATATAAGCAACAGACAACTAAACACCTAGCCAACAACTCACGTGAAGAAGTCCGAAAGGTTCTTCTGAGTGGTCGTCTCCGACAAGTTCCTGCAACGCAAGAGATCAGCAACAACGCGGACACGCGAGCAGGAATCCGACGTACGCGACGTGTACAGCGTGTGTGGCAGCCATGTTGTTTGTAAATAAGTTCGAGTTTAGTGTCAGAGGTGGAGATGGTGGTGTAGGTGGAGATCACAGCGATCAGCTCGCGGGGCTTTTATTCGAGGGCTTGTGTGGATCCCAAAATGAATATGCCCGACGTCATTCGGTGATGTCACAGCTCCATATGGCTTCTGATGCTGTGCCGCACTTGCCGCAGCGAACATGTGAAACCCTGGCTGCGGCCCGGAAAATGCTAGTAAATGCTACACAAAGTACAAATAACATCAAAAAGTCCAGTGAATCCATTACAAACACGTAATCAGTCATTAATCTCCAAAGTCGTCCGGCTCAGCCGTCACTCCGTCTTCAGCCCATAGCTCTAAAAGCTGTTCCTCTTGCACCTTGACGTCCTCTCCGGTCTGTGCTGTGCGCGTTGCGAATGTTACGCGTTCCCAGGAGATGGGTTTGTCGTGTCGCACTACGGCGGGTTTGTCGCCTGCTGCTGTTTTCTTGCCTGGGACCCAGCGAGAGGCTTTCCTGTAAATGGGGTAGCTCAGGTTAGAGTTTGTTGCCGTTGGGGGTCGAGAGACTTACTCTTCTGTGATCCCATACAAATGCTTGAGATACGCTTTGAGCACGAGGATAATTGAGATGATCGTGACCACTCGTGCGCGCGCCAGCCCATCAGGCGAAGCCACAGGAGGTGCATCAACTTCCATCGCCTGGAATTACCCATTTAGTTAGATAGGTTTTGGGCGCATACTATGTGGAGACGTACCGAATCAGACGTTTCCTGTGCCCGCCGTTCTTGATGAAGAATCTCGACAACGTGCATCCCGGCAACAGATAAGACATGTGTCAGGTGCCGGATGACGGTTAGGATTTCTTCTTGCGTCTTGTAGTCGAACGCGGACATGTTCTCTGCAATGTATCGTACGAGATCAAAGTGGTCCTACATAGCCGAGCGGTAAGTTCCTTGTCTGAATGAATTAGTTTGGTACGCACTTGAGGACAAGAGAGCACGGCAACGTCTACATCAAATGCCCGTAAGAACGACTTGAGGAAATCTAGCTTCGGCTGTCGTTTCTCCTTAACCAGGGAATACCATCGATGCAATAATGCAGTTGGGTGAGGTGAAAGTCGATACCCTACGCGACCGTCATTGTCAGTCCCCGCCAAACTATACTTGGACTCTCAAGCGCCTGACTGACCTTTCCAGCTCCCGGGCTGCAATTGCTTCTGATACTCCAAACTCCGCCCCACAGACTCCAAATACCTCGAATTCAAGAGCGATGCGTGCTTGTTGTGTAACAACGTATGCAAGTTGGACGCTCGTGAACTGAGTGAGTTGTCGTGGCTCGTTTCTAACGCGACGATGATTGGGAAACACTATGCCTAGAGCTCAGTAGGGGTAAACGTATGAAGGGGAGGTGAGTGCTTACTTGGAGAGGATGAGCTAAGCCTTGGCGGACTGTGAAGCTTAAAATGTCCACGGCGGGCGCTTGGATGAATCGGTTCGACGAGAGGGCGGACGAGAGGATTTGGGTGAGGTATCGTTGGATAATCGCAGAGCTGACCCTACGAGACCCAAATCCCATCAATCCTCTTCCCTTGACATTATTAACGAAAACACGTACCCAGAATCCGCAAACCCATCCGTATTCCCAATCAACTCATCCATATCAACCGCCCCGCCCTTCTTCGGCTTATTACTCGCTATTCCAAACAATCAACACCCCCTCTCATCCAGTAAATATAATAAATACGTACTGGCAGAGTGAGAATGCTTCGAAGCCTCGGACAGCAAGAAGTCCTGCATAATCTTAAGAAGGCGGGCTTGGGCGTCTTCTTGTGGAGAGGCGAAGATGGCGTCCATCATTTCGGCCGAGTCGTCGTGCGTGAGGAGGGTGGGATGCGCTCGGAAGAGGAAGCCTAGGGGTTGGATGTTAATTTCTGGTGCGGGTTGGAATGAGTAGCCGGGGCTCACCAAAGCATTGGAGGAGACGGCCACGGAGGAGTTGGTCGTTGAAACGCTGGTATAACCGATGGATAAGTCCGTAGATGTACTCCGCAATCGAAGTCTGCCAGTCCGGTTGTAAGTTTCAGTCAAGCAAAAGCAATGTATAATAGCTAACCTCTTTGATCGAGTCGATTGAAGGTTTCAGTGCTAAACGAGGCTGTAAGCATACTTGCTATCGAGATATGCGGTGGATCTTACCTGGTTGTTCTTCTCGAATCTTGTCAAAGTCAGAATGCTCTCCAAGCAAAGAAACAATCAAAGCCAAGATCGACAGCGTCGCGATCTCCTGTGCGGTAGGCTGGTTCTGTTTCGCGAGTACCTGGACCAACCGACCTATAAACGTAATTGAATTAGCACGGCTGGAGGTAATCGATGAGCAACGGTGCTTACCATTACACGAACGCAACAAGGCGACTAAGCGCTGGTAGTCGTGCGTGAGATGGTGCACTACAGCGCACAAGCAAGCCACTGTCTCTGGCAGAGCCGTAACGCCAGCAGCTCCAGACGGCTTGATCACCATCGGCTCCAATGTCTGTTGTAGCTCGGTACCGAATTTAGACGTCCCAGTTGGCATACGAGGAATACAGGAACGGAATATCTTGAGTAGGTAGTCTGCGATAGCTTGGTCGTCGGCCTGGGAGAGAAAGTTAGGCTTCTGGATAGCGAATTCGAGTTGGTGCTTACCGTTGAGCCACTCTTTAGGTAGGGGAGGAGGATTACGGCTTTGCGGGTTGACATGACTGTGGGATGTGCGGCGGTGAAGACATGGACGGTTCGAATACAGTTCACGACGCTCTAGAATCACGCGTTAAATACTATCGCCGTCAGCAAGAGGAGGGGCTTACGAATCCGGGAATCTCTTGCGCGTCTACGAGGCTATCAGTCAGAGCGTCGCATACGTCGACGTATCGCTGGACTATTGGGCCGGCGTCTTTATCGCTCTTCTTGGCAATGATCTGCGAAACCACATTATCCTGTTGTCAGTCTAAATGGTAGATTGATACGTACCTCGTGCAGCATGTCTTCGAGCGGAGACTGGCGGTCGCGGAAGTTGGCATTCACCCCCATAATCACTGATATCTTGCTGGTCATTTGGTTGGATGCGGCGTTGGTGTCTCGGGCTGCGCCTCTTCGACCTGCATTGGTCTCGTTGACGTCAGAGAACCAGAGCTCTTCAATTGAGCTTATTGCCAGGTCCTACAGTAAGGGTTAGATAAACAAGTCTAAACAAGACAGCTGTAAGGTCCCACTTTGATACCGTCGTCCTCATCCAGCAGCCTGAGTACAAGCTTGGTGCAAATGTCCACTCGGCGAGTATGGTTGTCCGTCAATCCGTACAAACTCTTGAGGAGCTTGATGACACGCTTTCGCACAGCCAGCCCGGTATCCTGAAACGAAAACAGTAGAAATTAGAACTATGTAAGCCCGAAATGTATTGAGACATACCGCAATGCGGTTTGCGATCTGAGGGTAGTAGTCATCGACCAACTCGGGCGATAGCACCAAGTATTTCCCAATAAGCTCGACTGCCGCGTCACGGACTGCGGGTGAGCTATCCATGAGATGACTTTCGATCGCGCGTCGCACGTTGGCCTGTGATACTTTCAGTAAAATATTAAATCGTCAGAAACATTTAAGGTCTACCTGTTTCAAGATGGATGAATCCTTGGTGACGATCAGTCCAAGCGCACGCAAAGCTTTAGTGCGCATGAATACAGCGGGCGCATCTAGGGCCATCAAGATAGCACCGAGTATAGGCTCGAAGGCGTTTCGCAAGCTTTGAGTGCCACCGAAACGCTCTGCGAGGTCATCTACTCGTTTGACTTCGGCATCCGTGCTGAGTGTGCGAGCCTCGTAAGCAATTATTAAGAACTGTTGGTGTATGTGCTCACCCAGCCTCGAACATATCATTGACGCCCTCACTCCACACGTTTCGCAAAGCAGTCTTAATCTTGATCGCGAGCTCACGCAAATTGGCATCTGTGGTCTCTTCCATTTCCTCATCCTCATGAACTTTCGACAAAATTGAGTCGCATTGACGTAGGCAAGTTGCAAGTTCTTGAGCCCATGTAGCAGCTGTAAGCTCTCTGGCGCTCTATAATTTAATAGGGGTCAGGGAAGCTCTTGAAATTGAAAAAAAAAGTTCTTACGTCGTATGCCTGATCGTCCGAGGCACGCTTTGAGAGATGTGCATACACGTCTGAATGAGCGCCGATCAGGTCGTCCAACGCTTTCAAATCGCAAGACGCAACGATCTACCAAACGATTTAATATTAGCCGGATGCAGTGGCAAGTATGTACTCACTTCTTCCAGAGGTTTCACATCGGTCGTGAACGGGAGCTGAAGCGTTAGATGCGTTTCACGCAGGCGGGTTGCAATCTCTCCTAGGTGGTCTAGCGCAATATTCTTCGCAGCGGAGTCCGTGGACGATTTGACATCTTCAAGAGCAGACAGCTGTTTTCGGATAGGTGAGAACCAGCCACGATGGTTCGCTAGGAGAAAGGAAGTACCATGAACTTGCAAACGATACTCATCAGGAGGTTGGCCGCAGGCCATTCGGGCCAATTCAACACAACTAGGATGTCTTGTATCAGGTTGTCGAAAATACCACGGTACTCGGCCTCGTTGGTAGACTTTGTATTCTTGTTTTTCCCAGATCTGCACTACACGATGAGAAAAGTGTTGTACCTAAACGTCCAAGACGCACCTTTGAGTCAAAAAGAATACGATAGTTTTCGCTGTCTTAGTCGCCGACTCCAGCCCATTCAGATACAAGTGTGTCTCCTGCATGGGGAGCTATTAGGCAGCGCACAAAAGTGCTCTAATTTAGCTACTCACCTCAAGATCATGTTCATCCAACAATGGTGCCTTTCCGTTTTCGACAAAACTAGCCGTATTTGCGTCTGCAAGCGCCTCACGCCGTTTCCTCGCCAACTTTTGTGCATGTATGCGCACGTCGTGTGCGGAGGTTTGCACAAGCTGAAACAATAGCGCAGAGACCACATGGATAGTCGCACCATCACGCAACCTATGCGTCCAATCGACGGAGGATCAGTTGAAATTTCAGCTACAGCTATTAGATCAGCTTACTTGAATTGACCAGCTTTGAGCTTCATGTCAGGTAATTTGATCAAAGATCCCAAAATCTCCTCCACAATCCATGCTCGTTGTGACTCGTACCCGGCAAATAAAGCTCGTACCAGCCCGAGTGCTGCGAGTCGTAGGCCACGCATTGAGGTCGATCCACCAAGCACGTCAAGAACGTGAAAGCGGGCCCCATTCTTTTTTTCCGCTGCACTAGCCTTGGAACTCTTCTCTGGGGTTGCTTCAACAACGAAAAATGGACCGATCCCAATAAACGCAGCTTGAATGACCATAGTTTCGGAGACCCCATGGTTGGCAAGGGCGGTGATTCGAGGGAGAGCAGCGTTGAGAGTTCTAAAGATCTCGCCGAGGAGGCTGCGATGCACCGAAGCAAGGGACGAAGTACCTTGTGCGACGTGGAGAAGCAGCGGGGGGCTATGTCCTACATCAGGAATGTAAGCGAAATAAGAAGAGAGACGGAAATTAGAGTTTACCATGGACGTCACTCGCAGTCTCCACATATGGATAAATGATGCTCGAGAGCTGATTTTTCACAGCACCCAGACAACTGGTAATCAGGTCCTCTGAGTACATCTATCACGAGGGTCCAAATTTTAGTTTAACAAACACACCTCAGGTAACATTTGTCTACATACCTGCTTTGGCAATCTATCTGCACTCAGAATTGCAACCACGCAGTCCGCCGCGACGGCGGCCTCCTTGGCAATCTCAAGCGACCTCGTGAGCCTCGCAAAGTCCTCCTCGCCCAGATCGACCTCCTCCTTAGGTTCTTCCGTTTCAGCTTCTTCCTCCGCCGTACCTTTGGCCTTTTTCTTCCCTTTGGCCTTTGGCTTGGCCGCAGTGCTCGGCCCGACACCTCCAAACAAAGAACCGAATGGATCCAGATCTTCGCCTTTAGCAACACTACGCCCAAGTATTTTCAAAATACGCGTCAGATTGCCAGTGTCAACCTCGCTCAGACGTAGGCCGCGCCGCGAGGCTAGCTGCGTCAACCGCCCGATCACATTAGACGCAAGAAGAGGGGCGCTCCAATCGGAAGTCATTGGTGAGAACCAGTCGGCTGGCCCGCCGTTCTCAGCAGCCGACTCCGGGTCAAGTGTATCCTCGGCCTCTATGACATCTTCAATGAGCGAGCAGAGCTTCTCCAAATGTACATCGCGTTTTCCCGTACCCATACCCCCAGCCGCAAGTCGAGATTTATCAGGTGATGAGTACACGCCTCCCTCCGGCGAACCCCCACCCATGCGCCTACGTGACGGCATTTCGACAACCAACTTCATCCGACTCGGTGTCATAGAGAACTTCCCAGGAGCACGCATGCTGCTACCTGGAGTACGAACGGTTACATCGTACGTTCGAGATGCAGTAGTCGGAGTTTGCGCATTATCGATCGACATGGACATCATGCGCTTGACGGTTCTGCCTCCAGTCTCAGCCTCGACCTCTCGCTTCCGCTTTGACGGTGATAGAGATGTTGGGTCCGGGCTGTCCGTGTCGCGTTTTGGCGGGCTGTCCGTACCTATATCCTTCCTGGGTTCACGCCATTTCTTGCCCTTGCGAGGGGTCATAAACGCCGATCGCTGAGGGAGTTCGACAACCGGCGACAACCGAGGGTGTTGCATGGACGACGAGCTAGAACTCGAAGGTGTCCTAGCCGGGGCTGGGAGGCGTGGTGGAGGAATCGTCTTTTTCGAGGGAGCGGGCTGCATTGGCTGGGTAGGCTTCGACTTCTCCGGGGCAGCGGTGCTCGCGCCAGCCGATAGGAACGCGTCAAAGTGAGCGGCTGAATCTTGCGCATTGTGTTTGCGCGGAGCTGGGGCAGGTGGCGGAAGCACAGTCTGCTGTTGTTGGATGGCTTGAGGCTGGGCTTGCGGAATCCGGTTTGTTTGTTCAGGACGCAAAGCAGGCGGCTGAGGTGTCGGTGGGTTTGATCGCAAGGATAACTGCTGCAGCTAGCATTGCGTTAGAATATGTAAAAATGAATGTCTAAAATCTACTCACCTGCGTAGCGTATCCGTTGACCTCCTGTACTTGCCCTTGTCCCTGCGCCAACCCATCCTGAGGTCCTCTCGCGCGCTCCCGCATCAGTGGCTCATATGGCGGAGGCGGCGAATCCGGATATGCTGTGTTCGCGTCTGGCGCAGTCGAATTGCACACATTTGCAGCCAATGGTTGAACCGGTTGTGGTGTCGTACCAACATATTCCATAGATGTATCCCCCGCTGACTCTTGTTGGTTCGCCGTGCCCTCACGTTGCTGGGGTTGGCTAGGAGTTTGATGCGTCGTCGAAGGGTTTGCTACAGGAGTCTGATACTGCTGCTGTCCAACATAGGCCTGCCCAACTTGCTGCGTCTGCGCGCGCATAGGGGCCTGTATTCCATATCCCGAAGGAGGTTGCATCTGCCGATTAGGCGCGACATGTCTAGGCCGCTGGACCTGCGCTCCTTGCACCTGCGCTCCTTGTACTTGCGCCCCTTGCATCATCTGCTGAGCCTGCATTCCATTCTGGTCCTGCGCCATTTGGACAGGCGTCAAGATCCTTGGTGGCCCCCCTTGTAACACACGCTGAGACCCAGCTATGGGGCGACCCATGCCCCGTCCTCTACTAGGCCGACCAGCAAGCGGGGCATAAATTGCTCGAGACTGGGATTGTGATTGCGTTCGGGCAGGTTGGGGGAGAGGCATAGCTTGGGGTTGAAACTGCGTGGTTTCAAGTTGTGGTTGCGTCTGCGCCTGTGTCGGCTGAGGTTGAAGTTGAGACCGGGATGGGGGTTGGAAAGTCTGTTGTTGAATTTGCGGCGACTGCGAATGTCCCTGGGTCTGGGCGAGAAACCGCGAATCGCCTACAAACTGTGCCGATTCCTGCTGCGCGGCCTGAGGAACGTAGGACTGAACTTGCGCCTGGCCGTGAGCCTGAGCACCATAGGGTTGTTGGGACAGCGAAGGTCGAGGTTGGGCATGTTGGGCACCACTGGTCGACTGCTGCGACTGAGGCCGCTGCGGTTGCAGTTGCTCGCGCGAAGCGTGAACTTGGGACTGCGGTTGGGCATAATGTCCAGCAAATTGCGGTTGCGATTGACTCTTGGCCAGCTGAGCGTATTGCGCATCCCGACCCGGCTGGACCTGGTAGTTATGCTGGCTCTGTTGGATAGACTGGGAGTCGCTCGCGACATGTCCGGGCCAAGCACTCTGGGAAACCTGAGGCTGACGCGCCTGCTGAACACCTCGGGCCTGCTGCTGCTGCTGCTGCTGATTTAGGCCGCTCGGTCCTTCCACCTGTGCACGTGCCTGATGTTGATGGCTTTGGCTCAGCTTCTGGTATTCTCCCTGGTGCTCGTCTCTTGCTTGAGGTTGATGTACTCCTGAGTACGAGCCCGAAGCTTGTCTCTGTATTTGATTCGAGTATCCCACTTGACTCTGCTCCTGTCTTGCGCCAACCCCAGTCGCATGTTGCCCCGAGACACGAGCCTCTTGACCGTGATCCAGTCCAAGACCAGGTTGAAACCCAGGCGTATACTGATTCGACGAACTGCGATGGACATTCTGTGGAGGGTACCGAGCCCCAGAGCCCATCGATTGCGCACGACCAAGGCCTATTGGATATGATTTGCCCGCGTTCGCTGGATAGTCTCCTCCCGCATTTGAATGCAGTTGACGACCATCAGAAGTGTAGGCAGCGTGAGGCTCTGTTGCATATCCTTTTCGACCGTCGGCCGAGTATAGGACCCGAGAATCCGAGCTATGCCGTGGGAGTGTCGACACAGGTTGAGAGAGCCTAGGCGCGAACTGGTGCGAGGCAAGAGGAGCCAGAAAATTCGAGCTAATAGAATCCGAGGGGACCGAGCGAGAGTAGGCGAGTGCTGCAGGATTGGATTGAGTAGGATGAGATGACGAAGCGGATGGGGGTTGAGAGTACGAAGAGGCTGTGTGCGCCTGAGAGGGGTAGGTGGACGTAGTATTTGGCTGAGATGGATAGGATGCATTGCCAGTATACGAAGTCGATCCTTGGGAGGGATACACAGCCTGTTTACTCTGCTGCTGTTGAACCGGGAAAGAGCCCTGGTACTGCGCCTGAGCCGAGTTAAGGGCAACTCCAGTAGAACCAGACGAAGTTACAGACGTAGCCAGCGAATTCCTCGAAGCTTGACCAGGGTATTGGTGCTGGGTATATAATTGGGATTGAGATTGAGGCTTTAAATTAGATTGAGGATGAGACGAAGATGCTTGCTGATGCAGATGCTGAGAAGTGGAACGTTGATTCTCGGTCGGGTATACCGCAGACTGCGAGTACTGCTGAGAAGACGAATACTGATACTGAGAAGACTGATTCTGCGAAGACGCTTGAGCGCTCGGCGGATACTGGGCTTGTTGTTGGTGCGCCACATGGCCGTAATTCTGGTTCCCACCATACGAATACTGGGCGTATGTCTCCACCGGAGCGGCGTATTCCGACGGCGCCCAGCGGGTAGGTGGTGCATATCCCTGATACGCGCCTTGTTGTGCTTCCATCTGCAATGCCCTATATAAAAAACAATACGTAAATTGGTGGCTGAAGCAAAAATGGCAATGTATGCGCACCGAGCAGCATACTGTCGCGCCTGAGGGTCCATCTGATACTGCTGTTGTCCATGCGTGACAAATGAAGGAACTGAAGACGCGCCGGTTAAACTGTTTAGATGACGAGAAACTAAAGTGGCGGTGAGATTTCTATCGGGAAAATTAGAGAGAAAAGCTAACCGTGGGCAGAGGGTGTAGCAGATGCAAAGGGATATGCTGCCATTAGTGCTTGTGGGTCTGGCGTCGACGCGGTGGCCACCAACGGCGGCGCGCTCCCTGGCTCCATCGTCGTTAGCTGCAAAATCACGATGGCACGTTGAGCTCACGTGCTGTGAGAAACTCAGGGTCCCGCGCTGGCACGTGCTCTCCTCCTCCCCACCATGCCTCTCCGTCTGCGCTCGCTGTCTGCGTCGAGCGACGATGTCCCCTCGCTTGCTTTCAACTGGGACAATGTCGAGCCACCGCTCACACCTGATTCATGTAAGAATTACTGCTTTTGAACGAGTTTAAATGGGTATCTCATTCCTGAACAGTACCAGAAAGTGCGCCGTCGCCACCCGCCGCACTACTGCCCGCCGAGGACATGTATGTGTACGGTGCAACTCCTCTACAACAGGCTTTAGCCGGAGTCATCCGATGTCCGGACTGCGACAAACCACTACTCGCTAGTGCGCTTGCTGCACACGCAGGTGAGAGCCACCGCTCGCCAATCAGGCGCTTGATTAACAACAACCTCTATTAGACACATGTGCGGAGATTCGTGCCGATGGAGACAAGTCCAAATCCAAAAACGGTATATCGCGCAGTCTATCTTTCCTGTACTTGAGTGACTAATTGTTCTGCTGGTACAGATGGGACCACCGCTGGCAAGAAGCGCAAAGCCGAGTCTGACGATCCTGATGGTCCCAAGAAGAAAAAGTCCAAAAAGGAGGCTGCCAAATCCGGCAAGGGGGCGCGCATCAAAGGTTAGTTATCCCTTGCCATCCGCGTCCCCTTATTTCTCATGCCGAAGGCCGCTGCAGGGCCCCTAAACCTCGACAAGCACTGCGGCGTGATTAACAAGAATGGCATGCCGTGCGCACGCAACATCACTTGCAAAGTCCATGGCATGAACGCCAAGCGCGCCGTTCAAGGCCGTACGAAGGACTACGATGTTCTGTTTGTCGAACACAAGCGCGCCACAGACCCCAACTACGTCGAGCCAGTGAAACGCGAAACCAAGGCGGAGAAGAAAGCGAAGAAGGACCGCGAGCGCGAGCTCAAAAAGGCAGAGAAGGAGGCTGTAGCGGCCAAGAAGCGAAAACATCCCGGTGCTCCCAACCAAGGAGGGTCCGGTGCGGGGGCTAGTGGGGTAGGTACAATCGGTACTGCGGGCGGTGCAGGTGCGCAGGCGCGCGGGACGTCGACCGACTATGAGAGCGGCCTCGATACAGATGTCGAACTTGAAGTCTTGGTACGCAGTGTCCGCGCGAGTCGGCCCGTACCACTCGCCGACAGAGATAACGTGGGCAACTGGTTCATTGCTAGAAATGAGTGGCTTCGAAGTACGAGGGACTTGCTGGGTGATGCATTAGGTGGCGGGGCTACTGGCTTCTCTGCGAGAAGGATCGGCTAACTCGGGCTGACACTGTTCCGTTTCGTCTGGTTGCTACCTGGCCAAGTTCTTTTTGTTATGACACTACGGCAGGCGCTTCAAGGCTGTTCCACTTCTTGCATCACGAAGCCTCGACGTTGTATCCTGTATCTTTTTTTCGTTATCCGCCACCGCTTTCTTGCTTGCACGCTCTTGACTTATTCTCACTGTATGAACAGGATGCACGATATCATTGCAATGGATTTGATACCCTATTTTACTGGACTGCTGTAACATGATCTCTCACGGCTGTATCCGACGGCCGAGCCCTATGCAGAGTCCGCCTCAGTAACCATTTCTTGACAAGACTCTTTCGCCTGCTCCACCACCGCCCCCGAGATATACCCCGCCTGAAACGCTCGTGCATGAGCTGTTATGATCGTCAGGATCGACATGACTCTTGACATCTTCACGCAACATATGCCCCTCTCAGTGGCACCTTCCTAACCCTTGTTAGCGTAGGACGTCACACTAGAATCAGCGCGCGTAAATACTCTTGGTTCTCGGCGTGGTGGTAATTCCAACGCTAAGCTCGTTATAACTTTCCACGATAGAAGGTCGAGCTCTGGATTTTGGGCGGAGCCGCGTGCAATAAGCTGCATTAAGGGACGCCACTCCGCTTACTGCCCGAAGAATGTCACTGATGGTTGAACGATTTGGTGCTGCTTCAATAGGTTAACTGTCTCGGACACGTTTTGGGAGTGCCGATTGCGCAGTGAGCCGAATGATATTCAAAATGTCAATAATACATCTCCGTCTTAAATTACACATTAAGATACAGCTAAGCCGCCAAGGACGGAAATGGTAATATGACTTGACATGTCTTGGAGAATTATTGACAACATCGTTGAGAGACAATATTGCCTGGGGCCATTTACGGGAGATGGGGACTGAAAGATCTATGGTTTGTCTGTTTGTACTTATTAGAGCGGCCAGTTTCATTGACAGCCCCGCAGATCACGAGGCCTCCAAGAGAACGATGTCGATCATGATGTCTCGCCTAACCATGCCAGTCGCTAGGTTCGCTCTATCGACAATGACACCCATTCATACCCACTCTCGTCCATCCAAAGGTCAGCATTTCATCACACCTACCCAAGAACGTTCTGCGTGAACGTTCCTCCAGTCAGCCCCTCACTTCCATGGTGGATTTGACAACGTGCAGGAATGTCTAATTGCTCCTGACCGACGAAGACAGCTAGATGTCGAAGCTCAGCTAGGCCTGGTTGGTAACCTTTAGAAATGGAAATTTGATGCCGTATTTCATCGGGTATTTGATATGTGAAACTGGAGGTTTGCGTCGTAGACGTAACCAAGTGTGGAGTTTGAAACAGCGCACTGGCGAAGCTGTATAAAGATAGCGCGTGTGGTGGAGGAGATTTTCACCCTCGCCCCGCTCCCGAAACGACACTTGTTCGTTTCTTATCCCGTTGAATTCTTTTAGTAGATTTTGCAAGTGGTTAGGGCAGGATGGGTGTTTTAGACTTGAGGTATGTTTGTCGGCTATTTTTAGGATATTTTAGTAACCAGCGTGGGCGGTAGTCTCGGCCCGATTTTGCTGGGGACGGTGTTGAATGTGTGGCTATACGGGATTATGGTCACGCAAACGACGATGTACTATGTGACCTTCAAAAGGTGTGTACTAGGCCACCGAGAATAGGTATATAGCTGTACTCACGACAGCGAACAGGGATCACAAGTGGATTAAGATGCTGGTAAAAATGAATTTACTAGTCACCTTGGGTTGGATTTTAAGTTTCTCCTTGCAGGTTGCCTGGCTGTTCCTCATCGACACTCTGAACACCGCCTTCGACATCGGTCTAGTTTGGCGATACACAATTACCTTGTTCGGTGACATGGGAGAAATCACCCATTCTCATTGGTGTGAGTGCCGTCAACAGGCTGAAATCTATTCAGTTCACTGATTTTCCATCCTTTTCTTAGTATTCAACGTCGGTAAGTCTAAGCCTACAACAGCGCTCGCAAGGTTGAAACCTGACCCCTATCTCCGCCGCGGTTAATAGAGCCGGTAATGACGGTGGGTATTTCGCCTATTCAAGCTAGCTCCCACAAGCTCAACGAACCGATTTCAGACGATGATCTCTTCCACGACGCAAAGTTTCTTTGCATGGCGCATCGCTCGTTTGACTGGTCATCCCTGGATGGGCTGGGCGATTGGGTGCTCAGCGTTCATTCAGTTGGGTAAGTGATCCGTGCCGATGGGATTTTGAGATAGAAGATTTACGATATGTGGTTGCGGCAGCTGCTGGATTGGGCTCTACCATCGGTGCTTCGATTGTGGTAGATTTCGACAGATTTCAGGAACTCAAAGCGGTACGTAATTTCGCAACTTGTTTTTTTTTCAGATGGATGCTCACTGTCCCCCTAGGCTGTCATTACATGGCTTGGGCTGTCGGCTCTCACTGATGTCGTTATTACCATCATTCTGAGCTGGTATCTGGTGGGTACTATCACGGAACCTGATTTTCCTTGACTGACCTGACGGATTTCAGCACACACACCGGACTGGGTTCTCAAAAACGGACGATATCATAACTCGCCTAGTGCGATGTGAGTGACTTGGACTTCGCATTAGGATTTAACTTACATGAGACGACAGTGACTGTGCAAACTGGCTTGATCACTACTGTCTGGGCAACGGTAGACTTGATTTTCTATCTGGCACTGGTGAGTGATCCTATGACAGCCCGCATATATGCATTTAATAACGCGATTATGGTTAGGCAAACAACTTGTAAGTTTTGCTTCTCGTTAACAAAGGTATTCGGCTGAAATTAGAATCCAGGCATTTGCTTTTCCAACTTCCCCTCTGTAAGTTTGCTTCCTATCTCGTCGCTGGACGCCACCATCCAACTAACAATCACATCCAACAGGCAAACTGTACACCAACTCTCTCATGTCCACTCTCAACTCCCGAGGAGGCTGGGGTGGAAGCTTCGCCTCCGGTACGGATGAGCCGATGTCGAGGTCTGGCGGAGCCACAGGGCAAAACAAGCAGACTGGAGCTTCGGTATGGCGTCCCGACCAATCTAACAATGTAAGCACGGGTTCCATGCATCGTGGCTCCTTCGAGGCCCTAACATGTTTGACAGCATGGCCAAACGACGGTCCAGATTATCACGACAGCCACTGTGAGTCTAATGTGTTATTCACCCTTTTCCATCAAACTAACGCCACGCTCTCAGGTCCACCGTGACGACGGCTTCGAGCTGGACGAATACTCTGCCGACGATGTCAAGGCTAACCAGCAAGACATTGAAAACTTCCCTCGCAGCGGAACTGCGGTGAGGTTACCGGGTACAGCATCGGCTACCGCCATATCTGATGATACGTCAATGCATTCGAGGCCATCGCTTGATGCAAAATAGTTTAATTTATCCTCCAATCTCGCTTTCTGCTTGCTGGTCGGCCTAGTCGCACGTTTTTTGCCCTTCGCCTTGTTGTTACACTTACATATAATCTTTCGCTCCTTTGGCGGGCATATTTATCCTATTGCTCACGATCCTTAGTATACATGATTGTTTCGCAGTCCTTCCTTGTTCCAGTAAAACAAAATGCTGTAATACTTAGGAGTGTTTTGTTTTGGTAACGCCAAATAGATCTAAATAGAACCCATCTCTTCCTGTCGTGCTCAAATTTAGCCAAGCTGAGCTTGGAGCGTCAATCGGTTCTTTCCCGAAGTCAAGAGACCTATCGCTATGTCACACTACACTAACGACTGGTAGCCCTGCATTCGCCCTCACCGCAACAACGTCGTAGTGCGACTAGCCAGCCTAGAAGTGCTTCGAAACGAGAATTACGCAAGTACCATCAGCCAGAGACAATATCCGCAAGAGACATAGCATGGGCTTTTTCATGACCGGGGTCGAATCACCGCACGAACTTGGGGCTTTATATGTTTGTATTTGTCTTTCTCACGACCTGCCTGGTCTTCTTGACGTCCCTGCGAATCATGCCCGTATCCACCAGCCTTGCCTATTTTCTGTCCGTCCGGCTCCTTCTCCCCGATAGTACTCGGCAGATGTCTCACGAGTTGTTCCTGTGATCGGACAGTAACTCTGTTCATGTTATATCATAACTTGGAGCTGCACTAGGATCCGGCTCCCACGCAGCTCTGTGAATGTGGTTCTTTGGTCTTACATAGTGGCATACCTCTCGTCCGCTCGACCACCTTTGCTCGCTTGCGTTCGAGACCTTGCTCTTGGTAGCCAGATAGGTCTTTAGTGTCGTGTAAAGCCTCATGGATATATCTCTGGGGTATGTGAGATCTCACGCTCTGATGGGAAACCCGCGTGTCTGAATCGGCCAAGTAACTGAACTATCTCAATTAACTCAATAGTGTCGGACCCATCCTCCTTGGGGGGATGATTAATACGTTTCTATGCGGTGCTTTAGTCATGCAATGTAACTTCTATTTCTCAAATTTCTCCCAGTGAGTGTTGTCGTTAGTTTATTATCAAGAGATAACCTTGACAGCTAGATGACAGGGACCGGCTCTGGTTGAGAGCCCTAGTAAATTCTACACGTTTGTCTCTCGGCAGTATCGTTTGTCTGACGCCATGATTTCCAGGTCCTTTACATGCTCGTGATGAATCTGGCAAACACTGGATTTGATATGGCATTGGTTTGGTATTACACGATTACATTATTTGGTTAGTCCAAGTTAGCAAGTAACCTAACAGTCTTATCTTACACAATGTCCGCTGTTCTAGGGAATTATGAGATGGTTAAACGATCTATGTGGTGTAAGTAGCTCCAAGCTATGAGCCAGTCTGAAACTGATAGTGGCATGGTCGTTTAGTGTATACTATTGGTGAGTGTACTCCTTCGGAAATGGTCGACGTAGCTCTTACTGGGATGATTGATTTTTACTAAGAACCTGTAATGACGGTACGGAGTACAGCCAGAGCATTGCATCACGAACATTAGACTGAGTAGTGTAAACTCCTATCAGGTCATGATATCTACGGTTACCCAAATATTTTACGCATGGCGTATCGCTCGCCTTACTGGTCGCTTATGGGTTGGAGGTATCATAGTAGCTTCAGCACTCGCACAATTTGGTGAGTTAATTAACATCTCTTATTGTTGTATGCGAGATTTGAAGATCCTGGCATGTGATACAGGGGCAGGCGTAGGGGGTTCTATTGGCTTTACGATAGTCACAGATTTCAACTTGTTCCCAAAATTCAAAACGGTCTGTAAAGTACATTACCGTCTGAGAGAAATGAGATAGCTGATATACCCCTATCGATCGTTAACAGACAGTGATTGTATGGCTTGGCCTGTCTGCAGCCACCGACATGACTATTACATTTCTACTAGTATGGTACTTGGTGGGGTGCATTCTCCATTGCGTTGATCGATGTAACTTAAAACATGTCTCCTAGCATACTCATCGCACGGGCTTTCCCACCACAGACTCGGCTATTAGAAGACTCGTCCGATGTAAGGAGACCGCGTCTAGCTTGCATGACAGTGTGATCTTATTTTTAATGATTTATAGTGACAATTCAAAGTGGGCTCATTACGACTATATGCGCTGTCGCGGACCTGGTGACGTTTCTCTGTTTGGTAAGAACAACCTACCTTTCCTTGAATTATTTTATGGCGCTGATCTCTTGTTATCATAGGAGGATAACCTGTGTGTTTAATGTTTCGTCTACCTTCTCCGACATTTAACTAAAATATCTCTAGCCACATCTTCTTTCAGCTCTTGCTATGTACGTTTCTGACATGCGCGTGCTAAACCTACTCTAACCATTGATTTCTAAATTTCGCAGGCAAAATGTACTCGACTACCCTCATGGCGACTCTCAACGCTCGCACCGACCCAAAAACTCGCCCACAGACCGCTGAAGTGCAAGAGAACTCCGGAGTAAGGCCAGAAATGGGACAGCGGGTGAATTAACTTGCCTTAGGCATGGAATATTCTAATTCACTTCGGCTCATAGTGCAAGTCAGCAGCTCTTCCAAGCCATCACACGCCTGTGATCGAGCGGCATAATCAGCTGGGGCATAATGTTGTGCGTCTGCGCTCCAACTCTTTTCCATATACGTCGACAACCCACTCGGACTCGCAGCCAAGTACATCGAGGCCCACCAGTAGCTCAATGGGAGTTTGATCGTCTTGCCATTTGTTATTTTCGTTAGTCCAGCCACATATGTATAGCCCACATCCTGCTCATAGCTATTATATACTTTGTTAGGTTTTCTTACGCGATTCGCCTCTCCACTATGTATTGTTGAGGTTTTGTTGGCTTACTTCGTTGGGATGACAAGAAAAAATAGGTGTGCATATAGACGAAATTACAAAGCGTACACTTTACTTTATGGAACAGAATTGAAACGAATAAAAAAAGAAAAAGGGGCACTCGAAACGAATTTTGGTGATACAGTCAGTGTCTATGACCTGCAGGATGCGCGCGAAATATTTGGAGGCCGGGAAGCCGCTTGTGGTAACCACCCCACCATCAGTACTCCTCCCCATCGGTCTCCTCGCTGTTTTGGCCATCACTCTCGTCGGTCTGGTCGTAGAGCTCTTCGCGCGTCATCCCGAATTTCCCCGCATACATCTCCATCTGCATCTCTTCATCCATCTCTTCACTCATCTCGCCGTCCGTCACTTCTCCCCCCTCACCATCACCATCACCATTACCATCACCTTCACCGTCTGTTTCTTCGCCCATTCCCTCATCAATCTCGCCATTAGTTTCCTGGCCTGGGTTAGTGCCAGCGCCAGCGCCAGCAGGCATCTGAGCATCCAGGTCGCCAAGGTCGATATCCACGCCGACGTCCACGTTGGAAGAATTTTTGCCAGCTGCCACCCATAGTTTGAGTTGTGCTAGCATGGCGTAAATCTTTGTAACGAGTTCTCGGCGCTTCATAAGGTGATTCTTGTCGTCTCTAGGGATCTCCCAGAGGACAGACATACTGACTTCAATCTAATTGGAGAGCGGCACGTCAATATGCGGTCCCAGTTGATAGAATGATGGCGCTCACCTTTTCGGCGAGTTCGTTGAGAGCAACCTGCAGCAGCATCCCGACGGATTCAGCTGCCTGGTCGAGCTTGTTAAACAGGCTGTCCGCGCCCTCTGAAAAAATCGCTGCGCGATGGCGCTCTACATAGTTATGGAAGAGCGCCTGTGAGGGGTATTATTAATGTCAAAGAAAATGACAGAAAAGAGGGGGCCTTACCTTTTGTCGGGCCACACTACCCGTCCCACGTTCCTCCATGGCAGCAGTGTAGCCGTCCAGCAGCTCGCTTTTGACGTGGGGGGTAAGGCAACGAGAAATCTCCTTTTGCTCGTTTGTCATCGCGGTCTTGATATTTTGAAGGATATTGACGGTTACAGTCTGAGCCTCTTTGAGCGCGACTTGACTCTGAAGCTTGCAGCGGTCTTTCAAACCAATGGGAGCCGAGTCTTCAATCTCCTTAAGCACTTGGGTAATTTCGGCCCGCTCGGCGCGTTCCATGGGTGCAAAGAGATCCGAGTCAAAGACTTGAGCCCACGAAGAAGCGATCTCGCGAGTCATAGGCGCGACAAGTTCGGCGTTCAGGTCACTTCGGTATTCACCGTTGCGGCGGAGAGCTATAGTGACACTCTAGTTAGAGAATGAGAGTAGGCAAGTGATAGAAAAGCGTACTGGCTCTGTAACTTGCCCAGTGCATCGAGGCAGCAAACGTATCCGAGGTCTCGACTGCAGCAACTTTGGCTTTGTTTGCGCCCGCGCGGCATCTGTCCTCAATCCCATCGCGGAATACTTGCTTGAGCTGTGTAACGCAGTCCTGGACGACCTGCTTCATGCCCTGGATTTCGAGGATATACATAAATAAGCATATAATATTAAAGGCCACTAATCGGAAATACGTACAGCGCGAAGACGAGAGGAAACACCCTTGCCGTTATCAATCGCAGGCATCATCCGTTCTATCTCGGTAAGGATCTGCGCGCGTTGAACCATCCCGCTTAGGCTGTTCTCCGGAGGGGGCGGGGTGGCGTTGCGTCTGTTGTAGCCACGGCGGCCGTACATGTACGGCATTGGCGCCGCCGGTGCTGGGGCAACTCGTGCTGGCTGGGCGTTGGTGAGCCCTAGACCCTCCCCCATATCCCTCATGTGCACGTTGGACTCCCACATCCGAGCGAGCGCGAGGCGGTCTGCGACGCTGACTCCTTCCATGTCGTCTACGTATGACCGGATGGAGCGCAGAAACGTAGTGAGATTGCTGAGCAGCGAACGGGCAGAACGTTCGCGGGCATGAATCGTTAGCTCGTGGCACCATTCTTGGAGGGCAGGGACTCCTGTGTCCTCGGCATTGACGAAACAGCTTGGACCACCGTCGCCTCTCACTTGCTCTGTAGCGGATGATAAGTATAAGGTTTGATGCCGGGTGATGAGTGTACGTACTGTTGATACGAATGTAGTCGCGGGAGGAGCAAGTAAACACAGGTAGATCGATAGCGTTGTAATCTGCCAACTTCAGGTTAAGCAATGCCGTTTAGGGGTCAGTTTTGGATAAGTACTTACCACGCAGATCTTTGCTCGGATCAAAGGTATCGGGATTCTTGGCTTCCTCATCAGCTTCTACATAGCGCAAGATATCCTGTTAGCAAGCCACCACAATCATCATCTAGCGAGACTGGTCTCACGATCAAGCTGCTTCAACCCTTGCCTGAAATCCTCCTTCAGCACGTCCTTGGAGTACTGCGATCGAAATGAATCAGCTAACAGATCTCAATCAGCCACCAATCCACGAACCTCATTACGCTTGATAGAGCAGAATGCATTCTTCTCTTTCTGCAGCTTGGACGACGCCTTCTTGTGTTCGTTGAGCTTTGCCACCGCCTCTTGACGAGCCTTCTTGAGCGCCACCACTCTCTCGCGCAACGCCTTGCGCTCGACCTCCTTCTTGGCAATGATCGCCTTCAGACTTTCCTGCGTCACCGACTCCGCATTCTTCTTCGGCTTGCCTTTCTTTTTGCTCGTGGTCGCATCAGGATCGTCCGAATCAGAAAGTATGACGACGTCATCGCTATCCGAATCAATGTCGATCACGTCGTCCATGTTCAGCGCATGTTCCACCATAGCATCTTCTGCGTCAGTGTCGGCGTCGTTGTCCTCATCTTCATCTCCATCGTCGATGAAGTCGTTGTCGTCGTCAAGGTCCATGTCGTCGTCGTCCCCCCCATCACCACGTTGACGCTTGGCCTTGCGTCCTCCGCCCCCACGTTTGCGCTTTTTCGAGTTGGAACCCTCTTCCTCGTCATCCTTAGGAGCGGTAAGGAATGGCTCGAACGGTTGGCCTTCTTTCAGAGCTTGCAAGTGCTCCTTGTATTCAAGAATGAGGGGGCCTAGATGTTTTATTTCTTTGTCCGCCGCTGGTGAGCCGAAAAGCCGTTAGCCTTTATATCTCTCGGCACCAAACCAACCGCATAACTCCAACGCAACGTTGCAGTCATCACATTACGAACTCAAAACTCACCCTTCATATCTTTGGTCGCGCGCTCCAGGGTAGCGGTCCATTCCTCTGTTCCAGAGAGCGCCTCATCTAGCGCAGCTTCTACCTTGACGAGTTCCGGATGATCGTCCAAGCCGAGTGCGCCGATAACTTCTGTGCATGAGAGGTCGTCTGTCTTGGTCGCGATGAAAGTGATGGTGCTAGCATCATAACTAAAACGCGGGGTCGGGTCAGCATGATGCGGCAGGGTTATCATGAAGCCTAATGTACGTACTTTCCGTCTAGGGTAATTTGAAGGTTGATCGTTTACATCAGTAACTCGAAACGAAGGAAAACACTGTCTGACATACCCACTAAAGACAAATATGTCAGCCGATATCCAAAAGACAGGAGCGTTTGATATGGCAGGTGGGTAAGCAGAAACACTCACTCATCAATTGCGTTTTGAAAGCTTCTCCAAGCAGGTCTGAAATGATCGATTTATTATAAATACATGCGCCTGAGCCAGCGCAGAAAACTCACCCTTCGCAGTTTTATCATCGACCGCCCTGTGAATCACGATTAGCGCTTCAAGCTCCACCGGCTAAATAGTTGAGCACTCACCTAGTAATCGGCGCAGCGATCCAAACACAGTTGCACTTCTTCATATACTCCTTCGCGATGCTGCTTCGTGCAAGATTTGCGTCCGCGACACCAGGAAGATCGACGAGAATGGCTCCAGAGCTAAGCGCCTTGGATTTACACTTGACGCGCACCAACCGAATAAGCGGCCAGAGCGCAGGGTCTCCCGCCTTGGTCTTCTCCTTCTCCTTCTCCTTCTCCTTCTCTTTGCCCTTGTCTTTCCCGCGTTTTTGGTCTTTGGAGTCGATATACTTGGAGATTTCGAGTGCGAACTTTTCGGAGTTGGGGGATTGGATTTTCCTAGTCGAGCCAAGGATTCGCTGAATATCTGGGTGCGCGGCAATAATTTCGTCTGGAGTCATGTTCGCCATGCGCTCGGGGGTCAAGAGAGGGTATACGGCGTGCATCTACAAAGCGAAATAATCGTTAGGCATTTTTGGCGCCGAAACTAGGACCTAGGCAATGCAACTCGTTTAGGCGCATTTATCGCGCCGCAACCTCATGTCGCCATGCCTAGGCCCGTTTGAATTCTCACCTTGTGCCATGCCACACCAGAATCGCTGCGAAGATCCGATAGGCGCTTGAGCTTGCCTTCTTCATCAACGAGGTCATCCACCAGGATTTCGAGTTCAGCCTTCCACTCGGAGAGCGCGAGAAACTCTACTTCAGCGGAAATGATGTTCTTGTCGTGGTATCCTATCTCAGTGACCACAGCGGTACACGCTGGAGTTTTGTCGATGATGTCAGATGGGTCAGACGGATAAGCGCTTGGACCTACCTCGCATCCCGCTGGTTGGCACAATGTTATCTATGGAAACAAATGCATGTTAGCGTTTGCACAACACGAAAGAACCAATAGAACAAACCGTCAAGAACCGCGTTGAGGAGAGAAGATTTGCCCGCGCCCGTTGCACCGCACACGGCGATCATTGTATGTGGCGCACCCTGATTCTTCAGACTGGAGAACGCATCGCGTAAATCAAAACCAAGTTAACGCTCTCATATTCTAGATGCCCACCTTTCGACTTCGCGCAACCAAACATCTTTGCGCAATTGACTTCCGAGATCGATCTGGTTGAGGTACGAACCAATGGTCTTGGCCATCTGAACACCCTCCGCCAGTGCATTCTCGGGTGTATAAGGGATTTCGTCAACAGAATGATACGTTTTGTAGGTCTCCTTGGGAAGTAGAGAATGGTTCACTTCGTGCTTGACATCATGCTTTTGCTCGGCTTTGACGGCGACTTGTGAGGTTGACTGGGTTGCAATAGTAGGCTTGGGTGGGCTATTCAGTAGCGGTTCCGGTGCGGGTTCAGGCTTCACAAATGGCGCCGAAGTACTTGGGTGAGACGTAGTTGGGGTCTGATAAGGAGCCTGGGGAGCTGGTGTTGGATAGGAAAGCGGGAGATACGCAGGGGTAACTGGGGCGAGTCCCAGAGGTGGCGGGGCCTGTGGCTCGTCTTTCACCACAAACTGCGATTTATTCGAATCAGCATGTAAACCAGAAAGTAAAAGAAGATACGTACACCAGTGAATGGTTTAGATTCTGAACCGTCGGGCGGCATTTGTTTGCAGGGCTTGAAATTGAGTGCCGAGGTGAAGGTGGTTGGGATGAAGTCAGTGGCGGGGTCTCTTCCCTGGATAACTCGCGATCACGTGCTATCAAAACAGGCGTCGAATGGTGGAGAATGCCCTAGATAACTCTTTTCCTTTTATGGAAATTCTGACCCACGTCGAAGCTGCCCGAACTAGCAGGCGTCATTTTATACTTCTATCTTGTGTACCATCCAGCCAACTGCGATATGCAAGCCAAAAGTACTAATCATCTTCCCAGTACCTCGGAATGTCTCTTTGCAACCCATAGAAGTCTACTCTAACCGCCTCGCCATCTTTCCGAACTATTTCCCAGTGACTTCGGCCGCCAAAAGACCGACTGTTGTAGAGATGTTCTAGTCGGGGACACACAGCGGCCAGTGGCTTTACCAAGTCAAGCAGTAGTTGAAGGTCGCCGCCCTCGTTGGAAGTGCCATGAATGAGATCAAGGAACGATGTAGTCAGAATTCGAAGGTCTGGTGTCTGTCGAAGTGCGTCCGGAAGCGACTCAAGCTGATATTATACATAAAAGTTAGTATTCGCAGACCGTGCTTGAAAAATCAACCTGTATACCTGATTAGCTGAGACATGTGAGATAAATAGATGCGTCAACTTCGGCGTAGCTGCCAACATGGCCGACATGGCCGACATCGGAAAAACATTGTTGTCAATCACGTCATCGAAAACATGCATGAGCGCTTGGAGCTCGGGAAGGCGATTTGTCTTCTTAGTGACTCCAGGCTGATCACTTCTGAACAATCTGTGTGATATCCCAAGCGATTCAAGGCCAGGTGCTAGATTCGATTGTACAAGTGCCTCACACAAAAATGCCGGGCCTCCAAAATGGCGCAAACACGGAAACATGCTAGCTAGAACCTGCGGATCGACGTCGGTATACCCATTGGGCCATAGAGTCGAAGAGATGTTGACTGTATGCAAGTAGGGATGGAGCTGAAGGAATAAACGAAGCTTATTTATCTCAGGCGCCTCGAAAAACGACGACCAGTCTGGATCAAATCGTCCTTTTGCTCGGTATGTGCGCAGCTCGCGGAAGGTATCGACGGGCTTCAAAGAAGAGGTGACATTAGGGTAGGGAGTGGCATTCCATTCGAGACAATATGAGGTTCCTAGATCCAGTGAACGTAGGTTAGGAGAGGCCTGTATCATATCAGTTATAGGCTGTGGTAGCGGTCTGTTTTCTATGTAGTGACCCTCTACAGTTTTGTTAGGATGGCTCGAAAACAATCGAAGAAAGACGGCACACCGTTTTTGTCAATCCAGACACACGGGCTGTACAGATTTTTAAAGCAAAACACCTATAATGTAGATAAGCTAGATGTATGTGTTGTCGTAGCTTTATGTGAGATCACTACCTACATTACAAGCGTCCCCATCTACGAATCAACGTCAATAAGTGCTGACTCCACGCGAGTACATAGGATCTGGCACTCACTATCATCACCTGCAAAGATATCATGTCTTACTTTTATCTCAAGAGATCGAAGGTCCGGACAGTGGTCTCTAAACGCAAGCATTATGTAGGACTGGGGAGGTTCAAGAAAGTCCCATGAAAGATGCTCGAGATGAACCAGCTTAGAGATAGCCTCTTCAGGGAATGATTGCGCCTCTCCCTTTCCCTGGTAGCGAATTGGATCGAAGATAAAACGGCGTAGGACACGGCAAACAGAAAGTGGGGTCTCATTCTCAGTTTCGGATAAGATTCTGTCAGATATAGACTCCACATCCGTTTGTCTTCCCAGATAGAGTGTATGGTATAGACCGGCAAAGGCGAGCATGTTCCAATGGCGACAGACTAAAGATATAAGCGCCAGCTCTCGCCTACGAGTGAAAAAAGAGAATACATGTATCAGCGCCTCGTTTGGAATGCCCTCCATTAGTACGAAGTTGTGGTTGACTTGAAACTGGCTTTGGACTGCACGTGACCACAAGGATGTTAGGTGGCAAACGCTACGGTGTATCCTCGATTTAGCCACCTCCGTCTTGAGCAATTCTAGGCCAAAATTATGGTGCTATTAGATGAGATAATTTGATTACAGCCTTTCAAGCTAAAATGTATCTCCTTGCTGCCTCCGATTGCTTGTTAACGTAGGCATCAGTAGTTGCTCAAAATGCCGGCTCGGTTCCAGGCAAGTGGTGGCTGCCTGAATCTTCAATCATAACTTTATTGTTCTATGTTGTGTAGCATTCAGTGAATGAAACGTGCAGACCAGAAATACTAGTCATCTTCCCAGTACCTAGGTGTATCTCCTCGGAACCCACGTAAGTCCACGCCAACTGCCTCGCCATCTTTCCGAACTACCCTCCAGTAGCGCCGGTCTCTCGGGGGCGAGGTTTTGTAGAGGTACTCTAGTCGAGGGCATACAGCGACCAATGACTTTGCCAGGTCGAGTAACATTTCAGGGTCCTCAGGGAATAGCGTGCTCAGAATCTGAAGATTCGACGTCCGCTGAAGCGCGTTCGGGAGTGACTTGAGCTAGGATGGTCGCAGTTAAACTTAGCACATGCGGTCTAAGTTTTGATATTCAACCTGCATACCTGGCTGGTTGAGATATGAGAGACATATAAATGCGTCAACTTCGGTGTGGCAACCAGCATACCCGACAGAGTGCTCTTGATATTGTCAGTTGCACCATAGAGCATAAGCTTTAGTGTTCGGAGCTCGGGAAGATGGGTTGTCTTCCTGGCAACTTTTAGAAGCAGTTTGTTTGTGGGCCCTGTTCTTGATATCCCGAGCGTTTCGAGGCGAGGAGCTAGAGTCGATTGTACAAGGGCTTCGCATAGAAATGCTGGACCTTCGAAATGGCGCAGGGATGGAAACAGTCCAGCAAGAGTCTCCGGGTCGACGTTGTCATATCCATTGATTTTTTCCTTCGAATTGATAGAGACGGTATGCAAGTGAGGGTGGAGCTGAAGGAACGACCGAAACTTGTTTGTCTCAGGTGTCTCAAAAAACGATACCCAGTTTGGATCTGCAGAACCATCTGCTCGATAAATGCATAGATCGAGAAAGACCTTGACGGGGAATGGTGAGCTATTAGGCCAGGGAGTAGCGTTCCAACCAAAGCGAGTCAAAATCGTCAGATCTAGGGAGCGTAGGTTAGGCGAAGCCTGTATCATTTTGATTGCGGGCTCCAGAGCATCTCCTAAATATGTTTGTTAGGGTAGGTTCACATAAACGATTTTTAAAAAAACTGGGGAATCAACGCACCAGCCATATCGACGGACAAGCTATGCAGGTTCTTGAAGCAGAACAGCTATAAGATGGTAGGCGTATACAATCAGGTTACTGTGTTGCAGTGTTGAGTAATCACCTACGTTGGAAGCAAGCCGCGCTATATCAGTTAATAGGGGTATGTGGGCTCCGTGTATGTGCATAGAATTCAGGGCTCACCTTGTCCCCCTAAGTCACCATTCATCATTTTTAGCTCGACAGATCGAATATTAGGACAGTGATATCTAAACGCAGGCATAAAACGCGACTGAGGAGACTCAAGAAAGCTCCATGATAGATGTTCGAGGTGAACCAGCTTGGAGACAGCCTGCTTGGGGAAAGACTGCGCTTGTCCGCCTGGTTCATATCGAATTGGATCAATAGTCAAACAGCGCAGAACACTGCTGATACGATGCGAGTTCAACGTGTTATCTTCGGGCTCAGATAGTATTCTCTCAGCGATAGAATCTACGTCGATTTGTCGCCCCAGATGGAGTGTATGGTATAAGTAGGCAAAGGCGAGGACATTCCAATTGTAGCAGACTAGAGAGGCAAGCGCTAGGTCTCTCCTGCGGGAAACACAGGAGAAAACATGCATTAGCGTCTCGTTTGGAAGACGTTCCATTGGTTTGGGGTTGTGGTTGACTCTCGGCAAGATGGATGACACGTGACTGAGGATGGGTATGAGCTTCACCATTTAGCCACTAGTCGAGTCTGTACCTAGTATAGCTCCCACATTGGGACCGTTCTACAAACCCAAATTCTTTGTGTTGTTGGATGAATAAAAGCAGCAGAGAGGCTTTTAGCTTAAAATGTGCTTGGTGTTGTTTGCCTCAGGGGCATCGATCGTCCTGAATAGTTTGTCCTGCGAGAAACCGCGACGACCCCACCATTGCGCTAAAGCTCGTTTCTGTGGCTGTTGTATGCTGCATTTTATCTCGAATATATCTACACTTCGAGTACGACGCATAGAATCTTGGAATATTTGCTGGCGTTGCTATTCGGGAGTTGTGCGTTCAACCAGGTGCGCCTAAACATCCGTACGTGCAAAGCGGGCGGTTCTGGCTCTTATTAAATTAATATATTTCGTGCTACTGTAGAACACGCATCAGAACACGATTGACGAAATCAATGAGCAACTTGGCCGATACGGTGTCTCGTCCGACCAGGATAGGGCTTGTTCAATTCAATCCCAAGGTCCGAGCCCTTGTGTAATCAATCGTTGTTACACTTTACGAATGCTATATGCAAGGCAGGTAGAAGAAGTAGAATACAACGTGCGCAAAGTGAAGGACCTTACTGCGAGGTAAACGCCAAAGCCACATCTATATCATTGCGCGGTTCTATCTGACCCACTGCGCAGTTTAGAGCCTGGCTCCGTAGACTTGCTATGTCTTCCTGAGATGACCTTTACAGGTACGCGTTAACTATATCTCCCTCTCGTATTGCGGGAACCTGTCATCGGAGTAAATTCATTTGTTGCCTTGTTTTGCAGGCTATGTCTTTGCTACTGCCACCTCGATTCTTCCATTCGTAGAGCGACCAGGAGCAAGCCCTTCTACCAAAGCGTGCGCCGAAATAGCCCAGCGCCTGGGATGCTACGTGATTGCGGGTTATCCGGCGCCTACGCTTTCAATTAAAGAAAGCAAGGAACAAATGGAGGGGGATAGCACACCCGCTGCAGATAGCGACAAGGGAGAACCTGCTGGAGAAGGTGTAGCGAGAAACAATGCGATCGTTGTTGATCCGAACGGCAAGGTTATTCACGAGTACACCAAGACAAACATGTTCGAGTCGGACTTGCCTTGGGCTCAACCTGGTACGTTGACTAATCGAACTTGCCGACTACTCAACCTACAAGCATGGTCTTTTTCCAGGAAGCGGATTCTCGACCTTTACCACCTCCATAAAAACACTGGGCACAATTTCCGTAGCTATATGCATGGACCTGAACCCACATCCTCCCAACGAATGGACTTCAATAGAGGGTGCGCCTGTTTCTGCTTTTCCTCGCACCTCGAGCTGCTGATTGTGTTATCAGGCCCCTACGAGATCGCTAATTACTGCATTGAGAACGGCGTTCAAACCTTAGTCCTCCTTTGCGCATGGCTAGAGTCTGGGGAAACTGAAGACACTCCATATGACGGGAGCACCGCCAGTTACTGGATTGCGAGGCTACGACCACTCTGGCGTTCAGGATCGGACAAGTATACGGTGATCATATGCAATCGGACTGGTGCAGAAAGGGGTAAGTCTCAGTCTATGAATGACATGTCTGATATCTGACCACTGAATCACCAACAGGGAGTACATTTGCTGGAACTTCAACAGTGTTCCGCAGTCAAGCCGACAAGCAACTACCAAAGGTCCTTACAATGATGGGGAGGGACGAAGAGGCGGTACGGATCGTTGACATTGTACTCTAATCATTGATAGATTGAATAATCTAAGGAAAGGATACGAAAGAGGATCACCCTATGTATATTATGGCAAATTTGAATGCACGATGAACCCAGAAAACATGCAAGTGAACGACATGACAAATAGGATGCGCAATGGGATAGGGTATGGTGACGGAAAACAAAAACAGCGATAGTGGTACGATAGGTAGGGTGGGACACAGAGCACAGAAGCCGAGGGAAGAGTAATAAAAATCTATTGGCGTGGAGGGTGCGCTTGGAAAGGACTACTAGGATCTTGCCACGGTATTTCATTGATTTTGTTCCGCGCCACGGGCTTTAGCCGCGGCCGTGTCACACCAGGCGTGCCCAAAGCGCTAACGGAGCTTACTGACGTCTCGCTCGCAGTCCGCCGCATGACACCTCGTCGTTTTGGGGCGACACCACTTCGAGGAGCAATATGCGAGCTGATGCTACCATCTGGTGTCCTGGTGGGAAGGCCGTTTGTAGGTTCTGGAGTCTGTAAGGAAGGCAGAATCTCGCGAGCCAATTCCCGTACAAGCACTGCTCCATCGTGTTGACTGAGTCGCTCAACGATTTCGAGAAGTCCATACCGTCTAACAAGACCTGTGCGATCTGGGTGGACGTCAAACACTGCGCGCAAGATACGCAGGAGATTTAGGCGCGTGACCGCCTTGCCGTGTCCTAGACGGTCTGTAATACGGCGGAAGAACTGTGATTTGCTAGAGATCCCCAGAGTAATGTTCTGAGACAGACGGCAGATCTTGAGGAATGGATCGAGCAGGTTTTCGAACGAGTTGGCCTTGGCGTTTGTGAAACACTTGAGCATGGCCTCGAGGGGGTCAGCTTGGATTAGGAAGTCTTCAACACGAGAAGTCTCGTCTTGTAACCTGAGTATATGCAGTTTTATGAGCAAGGTTAAAACAGAGAAACTACTCATAGACATACCAGGCAAGTATCGCCTCCAGAGCGCTGACTTGGAAGTACGGATCCGAGAGCAAGCGCAAGTACAGCTCAAGACCGTTGTGTTGCCATAGGAGGGTGCGGCAACTTTTCCCTGCACTCGCAAGATCACATAGAATCGGCAGTGCAAACTGCTTGAGCGGTGAAGTAGTTGAAGCGATTTTGACCAAGTTCGGGATGATCCCAGCCTGGGCAGCCTCTTCTTGTCGGCCTTTGTTCAAGCGGCATAGGTTGAAACAGGTCTGGAAGATGTGGTTCGCAATTTCCTAGTGATTCGAAAGTTAGCAGATACACTTGATTGCAAGTATGGAAACTCACGGTGCTATGTTGCCCCCCACTTTGCTCATCTAAAATACGAACCACAATCTCAATGGCATTTGCGTTCTGCATTGCCTCCAGCAACGTCGGATTCATTGACAGGTGCTTCACCGCCTTGAGCATCACCACCAAATGATCCGGCTCCAGCAGCTCACACGCCCTCAATAGACCTACAAAGTACCACCCGCTCATCAGCTGCAGTACTAGCTTGAAAAGGCACAATCGGAAACTCACGTCGAATCACTTTTCGAACACCTAGCGCGGTCCGCACATGCACATCCGAATGCGAGACCTGGCAAAACACGAGCAGAATCTGCAAGATCTTGGTCTTCATCTCGTGTGAGCTCTCTCCGTGCGTAGCGATTACGTTGAGCAGTGCAGAGGACAAAGGCTCAAGCAAGCCCTCGCGGATAAACATGCGGCAAAAGTCGTTTTTAGGCGTTGGTCCCTATGGATAGATGTGCATTAGATGGATGTGGGATTTGGGCGCATATAGCTCACTTGGAGTTCAAAGACGCTGCCTATGCCGTTTAGTGCGTGTGCGACGAGGTTTGTTTGTTCTGCGTAGTCTTCGTCCAAAAGATCCACCAGTACTTTCAGACCACGACAACTGCATACAACGACTTAGCTCTACACGGCTACTAACATGTCTAGGAACGAACTCACGAGATAAACATTTGCAATGTCAAAACCGAAGTATGACACAACACTCGGATGAAGTTCGATGCTTCTACTCGACACTCGCTCGAGTACTTCTTCGTAGTAAACACTGCAAATACTCGTCAGTCATTACTCCAGGACTAAACGTATGCGACCTACTCATCACGACGGGAATGCCGCTAAATCATTCGTCAGAACCACTGCCAATCCACACCACAAGACCCCAAACTCACCCAATTAAACAAAAGCTCTCCAAAAATCCAAGGTCCCCCGTAACTAACTATCCATCCCAAACAAAACAACACGTCAATTAGATTTCTTCCATACTTCTCCGATTCTCCCCAAGACAAAAACGTACCAAGTTGATAATTCTCAATAAGCGAATAATCACATCTCTCGACGGCCTTGACTCGAGAACTTCCAATATCGCTAGCATTCCGTGCGCTGACACGAGCTGGGCCTGCATCTCGGGCGCTTCAGCCATGATCGCTAGGAGCTCGTCGCAAGCGTCGCGCTGAGCATATTCGGGTGTCATAGGCTCGAGTTTGTCGATAAGAGCGTTGACAGAGGACGTGAGGCGAGCGTGTCTGTCACGAGAGAGGTTGGTTTCGAGATCGTTTTCGTCGAAGCCTTCGTCAATCTGGGAATGGCGTTATTTGAACGATATGCGTGCTAATGGAGTCAAGGACTTGCCTCGGCGAACGGATCCTCCTCATCAGAATCCTCATCTCCCAACCATGAGCGTTTCGATAGTCTTGTGTTCAGCTGCAGAGTATGCATCATCACCTCGGGTGCTACCCATCCTGACATTAGCAACACCTCCAAAAAAGAAAGGAAAACACATACCATTGCTTCCAGGCTTCCCAAACACATCTTCGTAATCCTCGTCCTCGCCCTCCGTATACCGATCCAACTCGCTCTGCGTCTTCTTCATCTCTGCCTTTCCAAACGACCCCGCGGGGAACTGGGTTCCAGCAGACGCAGGGCCAGTGTACATTTGCGCATCGGCTCGCCCAAAGGAACCCATGGGATGTAATTGCAATTGAGAGTTGGGGTGGAAGTGTTGCCCTAGTATAGGGGCGGATGCTGGCGGAGGTGTGAGGGGTGATGCGCCTGGACGACTATGTTTGCCGGGTTGAGGGCGAAGTTTAGTAGGCGTTAGATCGAGTGAAAGGTCCTGCACGGAGGGCCGGGAAGAGAAACGTTGAAGGTCGTCTGGGTGGAACAGGCCTCGACGAGACCCATTCTTCATCTACACGCGGCAAGCTCAGCCAATCGAGAAAAGCGCAAGAACAAGGGGGCAGAGGCGCACCTTGAAACTAGCAACCTTCCGCTCAAGTTCCATCCCCATATCCTCGTCCTCATCCCCCAAATCCGAATAATCCTCCACAATAGTCATCATCGGCGGCGGCGTGCTCAGCACCGCGCTCCGTCCCCCAGGGCTCTTTGCAGGTCGGATTGTCTGCGCATTCTCATCCCCATCCGCCCCCTCCTCTCGACTCGAATCACCATTCGTCCCGTTTGATTTATCTTTATCCATCCCTACACCCGCTGTAACCCAGTTACATTAGGACCAAACAACCGCGACGAGAAAGAGAATAGAAGCGTACCCTGCAACTTGGTGAATGAAATCCCCTCCTCAAAATCATCATCCCAATTATCCGTATCCTCCTCCGCAGCGCTTTTTAACGCCTTGGTCTGCCCTTCCCTCTCTCTTTCTCGAACCCTCATCTGCTCCATCAAAGAAACTCCACCAAACCCAGCCCCAAGCGGACTCGACACATTAAACCCAGCACCCAACGGACTCGTCACGCCCATAGGCGGGACATGCCTCCCCGCTTTTGTCTCAATTGGCTGTGGAACAGGCGCTTGGGGTGAGAAGATGGACGGGCCAGGGAGGGGGGCAGGTGGGATGAAGCCCATACGCCAGTTTTGCGCAGACGGGTCGGTGGGGCGGGGCGTAGGCGAGGTGTTAACAGGGTCTGCGACCGTTCGGCCGCGCGCGCGGGAGTTTTGGCGTTGTGCTGCTGGACGGGAAGGAGCTGAAGACACCAATTCTGATCAACATGGTCTGATGGAGATGCATGAATCGGATAGGTACGAACATTTGAGCGCTTCGTTCCATTGCTGAACCTTCTGGACTGCTTCGTCGTAGTTTGATAGTGGCCTTTGCCCAGTAACATTCTCTGTCCCCATTTGCTTTCGCGCGTTTGCCATCCATGGATGTTTTAGTAGCTTTTTCGCTGATATTCGAAGATTGCAGTCTTTTTGGAAACAATGGTACAAGAAGTCTTTCACAATCTATATAAAAATAGGTTAAATTAGTAAACCAAACGGGGTGAGTAGAAAAGGGGAGAAAGGCGAACCGGCGAACAACCATCCGGTATAGGAGGACAGTCATCCTGCACAATACGGAAGAGGGCAGGCATAGGGTCGAGAAAGTGGTAAGGTGGGTGCCCTTCCAGAAGCTCTATTACTACACATCCTACACTCCTGTTGACCTAAGGGATTAGATGTGGCTTTCGTGTCGTGTGCATGACTCACCAAACGTCCGAAGCAGTCGTCGCACCCGACTGTTCAATGACTTCAGGGGCCACTAAAACACAGACCAATCAGTATACAAACAAGCCCGAACTAACCGAACCAACTTACTCCAATAGGGTGATCCAACCACAGCCGCATCGTTGAGCGCGCCGGTGGGCGTTGTAGCAACACCAAAATCGGCTAACTTAACCGTCCCGTCCTTATTCGTAAGTATATTAGCGCCTTTGATATCCCGATGGATGACACCTTGGTCGTGAAGGTACACAAGCCCTTCGAGAACCTGGGAAATGTAAACAGCAACGAGGCTCTCGGGGAATTTGCCAAACCGCTTGCAGATATTGTGGAGGGAGCCGTTCTCGCAATATCTAGCAGAGGCGTCGTTGGAGAATTAGCTGCAGGCAGCTATAAGAGGAGAGAAGCGGAACGCACTCGAGGATGATGTAGAGACATTCACGGGTCTTGACGTAGCCCTTGTATTTCACAATGTTCGGGTGCTAGCAAGTGTATAAGTATGGGGTTGTGATCGACGAATCCTAGGCAACGCCTTACATCGAGGATTTTAAGGAGATTAATTTCTGACTGGATACAATTCGCGCGTTAGCTTCAACCAAGCCACAGCGTTCATAGACTGACCATCAGCTCGCCGAGCTCTGATTTCGGGACATCGCTGAGCTGGATCTGCTTTACAGCAACAGTCTCTCCCGTTGTCCAATTGAGCGCGCCTGACGCGACGGGCAGAGTAAGCACCTAGCCTTAACCACAGCATCCTGGCACAACTCACGGTAAACCTGCCCAAAGGCGCCCTTGCCAAGCGAGTCTCCGAGTTGCTAGGAAGAAATAATATTAACAACTCGCACAAGCATGTTCCAGAGCAACTGTTCGTACATAGTTTTGGACAGTGACTGGGTTCGTCATGATGAACCACACACCCGAGTGTTAGGGAGAAACGCGTAGAGGGGTGACCCCGTAATAATAGTTGTGGTCGTGGTTGACGTGAAAGTGATGCAATGTCTATTCGTGTGACATGCAGATTTGCTCTGGTCGAATACTGGTCTGATTTGCGGTGTGTGGTGTTGACGGTCCGTGTGCTGCTCGATCAGAGTCCGCCGGTAGATGAGCCTGGGCGCTTCCTCGCGAGTTCTATATCCAATCACGCGCATCTATCCCCCACCATGTCCGCCTGTCTGCGATTTACTAAACAGGTATGAATGCTTTGTTATTATACGCACATAATTAATGGTTCTTGCTTCTTTCTAGGTCTGGAAGTCGTTTGTCCAAAACCAAGGTCGAATTTCTCTTTTTGGTCATGATGTCGTTTGACGGTTCCCTCTACCGTAGGCCATGATCCCCACTGCTTTCCTTCTGTGAGTGATGAAGAGGCATGCCTCAGGACTAATGTTTAAGGCGAGCTGCAATGTAGCTTCAAATAGAAAAGGCCATCCCCGGCCGGGTAGATGTTTCCCTAAAGATCGCGTCCTATAACCGTACGTTGACCTAGCTACATGCCGCAGCTATCCAACACTAATAAGTCAACTAGTCAACAGGAATAAGGTTGATTTATGAATACTTCCTTAATACTCGACACGTTTGACCTTATTCGCAGACTGTACACGGCGGCTTCATATCCTCCCTAACTGATACTGTTGGATCCCTCGCAGTCGGCACCAAAGGCCAATTTATGACAGGTGTATCCACCGACATCAGCACAAGCTTTGTTAAATCCGCTGGCGGCGAAGGCGATACTCTTTTTTGTACCGGCACGGTTGTGGGCATGGGTGAGTCGTGTTGTATTGTGAGTTTAGGTATGTTTGTAGACCCCAAAATAGGAAGGACGCTGGCGTATACAAAAATCGATTTCAAGAACGCACAAGGTCAGCTAGTCGCATTTGGTCGTAGGTCTCGTCTATAACGCGTAGCAACTGCCCGGCATGCTAATATATCATCGCGCTAGATCATACCAAATTCATTGGCAAGACAGTTGATCATCCAAGCAATGTTAAGTTCTCTCCAGATGGTGAGGAAATCATAGACAAATAGAGATTCGCATTGTATGCATGCACTGCTAAACAACGAGGAAACCATGAATGTATAAGCTCTTTATGTTACCTAAATTGGAACAGAAATCGCCGCCTAGCTAGCTCAATCGGTAGAGCGTGAGACTCTTAAAACGGTCATCTCAAGGTTGTGGGTTCGACCCCCACGTTGGGCTAATGGTTAACATTTTGCTTTGTGCGCATCTGAGTGATTTATGTTATATTTTGGAGTTACTTACTACCACTAAGACCACCCTAGGGCTCCGGATTGTTTGGAAATTTCCTACACAAAACCCCGTAAGGTAACTATGTTATGTCCACGCTTACAGTAACCATTTTTTGCTCGTTTGGGAACTTGATTGACGAGATGAATGAATTATTATGTGTACAGTGATGCTCTTCTCCAAGAATATATACTCTGAAGCAAGGTCTGAACTGGTTGCAAGGAGTAGACCTGAGGGATTGCCATGGATGATCCCCTTGGCCACGTGCAATTTGAAGACAACCTCAGCCACGACCTGAAACCAATGGAACGCGTCCCAAACGAGGTGCTCATTCATCTCTTTTCAGTTGTTACCCGCAGACGAGATCTAGCACATGTATCTTTAGTCTGCCGTCGCTGGAACATACTTGCCTTTGCCGACTTATACCGTACACTCTATCTGGGGCAACAAAGACACGTTGATTCTATCGCCCAGAGAATACGGTCTGAGTTCGAGTCTGGATCTTCCGTATCCCTGCACATCAGTCATGTTCTGCGTCGTTTGATTATTGATCCGGCTCGTTACGAGGAAGATGAGGAAGAAGAGGGAGAATGGTCGCACTTCTTCTCTGAGCAAGTTATCTCTAAGCTGGTTCATCTCGAATATCTTTCGTGGGATGCTCCTCGGCCCCCGCAGCCCCGTACCACACTCGCATTTACAGAACACTGCCTGCAACTTCGATCTGTTGAGCTGAAAATCAGAGGTTTTTCTTTAAGTGAAGATGGTGAGTCTTTGGTTTTCTGTATACGTGCGTGGAGTCAATACCTATCATTATTAATTAACGGAGCAAGATGCTCGCAACGTAGGTCATCTCTAAGAATCAACGTGTGATAAATCAAGCATACAGTCTACCCACCTTGTAGCTATTTTGTTTCAAAGACCTGCACGACTTGTGTATCAGCGTCTATCTGACTAGTAGGTACTTTTTTAATGTGGGATTCCCCTGGCTCTTAGCTGTTCGTGTCAGCCGATTTTAACAACCGCCCAGGAGGGCCTTCCGCACTACCTAAACGGCTGCCATACACTGTAACCAACATGATACAAGCCTCGCCCAATCTGCGTTCCCTAGATCTAACGTGCTCAACTCTTTTCGGTTGGGATGCTACTCCCTGGTCCAAGAACCCTCCCTCCTCGAACGGTTTTCAGGTCTTTCGTAATCTACGCATATATCGAACGGACGGCTCAGTGGATCCAAACTGGTTGTCATTTTTTGAGGCACCTAAAACAAACGATCTTCGGTTGTTCCTCCAACTCCACCCTCGCTTGCATACTGTCACAATCGCTTCGAAGCCTCCTGTTCAAGGCTACGACAGCATTGATCCGGAGACTCTTGCCGGGCTGTTTCCATCTTTGCGCCATTTCGAGGGTCCAGCATTTTTGTGTGAGGCGCTTGTACAATCATCTTTGGCTCCGTTCCTCAAAACGCTTGGGATATCAGACGAAGCTCTCATAGACAGCGAGGTGCTATGTAGAATTGCGATGAAGGCCAAGCACCTTTCTGAACTTCAAACGCTGAAGTATGTGCTCAGTCGAACTATTTCCGGTGACGCTTTACCGACCATGCTGGCTGCCACACCGAAGCTGAAGCATCTGTTTATCTCTCATATCTCACTTAGTCAGGTACGTAGGTTGGTCTTTCAAGGCGCAGGCTACAAACCCTAACTATTATGACCCACACTAGCTCGAGTCACTCCCAGACGCAGCCAGGAGGACGCCGAAACTTCAGACTCTGACCACATCGTTTCAGAGCCTCATTTATCGACAGCTTAGCGGAGACGAAAACCTCCAGCTTTTACTTAAACCGATAAAGCCATTGACTGCTATATGTCCTCGGCTAGAGTATCTCTATGACTGCTGGCCCATAGGATGCCGACGTTGCTGGAGAGTAGTTCGGAAGGACGGCGAGGTAGTTAAGGTAGACTTTGATGGGTTCCGAAGAGCTACCCGCGGGTACTGGGAGGAATACTAGTATTGCTGGTTTGCATGTTGGGACTGGATAAATGCTATAAAATCTAGAAGTATTTAATACTGATAAGTGAATCAGGCAGCTGTGGATTACCTGGAGCTCAACTAGCGTTTCCAGCAGCTACTTATCCTGCTGGCGTTAAAAAGCAAGCGTATTCGCACATCTAAAGGTATCGTAAACTAGTTCACAGAATGTACCCAAGGTGTGAGCTAAACACCCTTGGCTGGTGGCCAGCATGAGACACGAGGGTGGGTTTGGGATTTTACCTGGAGCAAAGCCAGGTGAAAGTGCTAATAGAACGAAGGAAGGTTAGCACTTGCATCAAGAGAAGATGACACCGCGGCGCTAACCACCCAGCTAAACGGGATTTCACAAATCACGGTCACGTGAGAAGGCCAATAAAACGCGCCTCACGTCTCCAAGTCACCACCCAAAGCCCAACTTCATTGACGGGTTACACCCTTCGTAAAGAGGATATTTTCGCAGCTTTTCCTGCTCTTGGTTCATCTTTGACTTGTAACACATGACTCCAGGCAACAGCCAGGCCACTGAGGGTGGGTCCGTAATTGGTAAGTGTCTCAGCAACTCTCAATCGCGCTCCTGTATCCGACCAATTGTTAGAGTACATCTACCAGGCTAGGTGGACCGAAAACGGCTGGGTATGATTTTCTCCTTTGTTCATTTGTTTAAAGCCAACATACTTAAACGTCTAACAGTCATATGAGGTGCACGTAAGTAGCATTAGCCTTTTAAAACGTTGCTTTATCTCACCTATACCTCTGACTACAGTGGTATGGATATACTGTAGAGAATGACACGTACGTTGTATGTACCCCCTTCAGAAGATTGCTTATGACAACTCGCAAACAGATGGGAATCTGAAGAGAACGTAACGAATTTCGGCGCCGCCGGTCTAGTGGACCGTTTCTGGACGCAGTTCCCCAACCAGCGAGTAAGTTCTCTTTTAACGAAACCCCGGTTAGCGTAACGCTGACATGCTGTTCAGCATGCGGCGCAGGTTAATCACCAACTGTACACGGTCACTATTGATTGGCTAAGTGGGTATTACTTTAATATCTGGTGTTTATGCTAACTTTTCTACAGTATTAGAGAGGAAGCGCTTCCTTGCGCATCACCTCAACAGCTGAGCCCCCAGATGGGTCGAGCAACCACCCAAACTAGAAGGTAGGGGATAAGCCTATTGTATCAATGTAACCCTGCTGATGTTTAAACAAAAAGAGTCGAGTTAACCGCTTTCAATGCCTATTTATCAAGGTCTCGTTTATTGTATATATCCATGTGTTGCGACATTATCCAGAAGCCAAATTACATGCGCGCTGCTCAGTTCCCTAAAACACTCCGGAGCCAGAGCATGACACCCTCTAATTTATCCGTGCCCTTAGATCCGGTAAACCCTCCCACAACAAGCATAAAGTGCGCTAACGCCAACGCCATCACGACAGCAACTACAGAGGAAACAGGATACGTCTTCTCCTGCTCCTGCTGGGACGCATCGAACACAACTTTCCCGCTCTTGTCCAAGGGGAAGTCAGAATCGGATACCGTGATGTCGACGTCTTGAAAGAGTTGACCGTTGAGATCGAATGCAATATTTGCTTCTTGGATGAGGATGGCTATTCAACCAAAGCCTGTTAGTCTTACGTACAAGCAAATGTAAGGGGGGAGAACATACCTTTCATTTCTTCGTCATCGCCAACGCCCTCATTCATGCCCTGCCTATACCAGTCCTTCACCTTCCCAAGCTCGCCCATCGTCGCCCTCCTCTCTCCCCCATCCGCATCAAGGCCCACACTCCCATCCACGCTCCCAAAATCGAAAAAGCTCGCTCCAGCACCTTGTGTAGGTAGTCCGTATGCTTTGACCATCCTAGCCCTTATACTCTGTCCTCCACTCAAATCACCCATGTATCGGACGTAGGCGTGTGATAAGAGCTTGGCGTGATCAGCTTCGGAGGGAGAGGAGATAAGTGATTCGAGGTGGGCAGTGTAGGCACGGAGGCCGGGTGGGGGTGTGGAGATGAGAGAGAGATAGAGCGGGGTAGATTGCCATGTTTGTTCCGAGGTGTTGGTTAGGTAGGCGATGTCAGATGAAAGGCGAGTGGCGCGGTGCAGGAGGGCGGGGCGGTAGGTCGGTGCGAGGACGGGATTGGATGAGAACTTGTCTAGACCAGCTTCAAGGACACTACATGAATGTAACATTGATTAGCACGATCAAGCGCAAAACGATCAAGTGACGGAGTGGTGGACTGCCGGATAATGAAAGCAAGAAAGAAAGAAAGCACCCACCTATAAACCTTCCAAAGCACCATCGTAAAATAAATATACTCCTCCCTCGACAGCTCTCCCCTCAATAGCTTAACGGCCCCACTCGATTGCTCCACTAGCTCATGCGCGCGCAGCGTGCTCGTCTTCAGCAACAAAGCAATAGGTTTTGAATAGTCGACCGTACCGACCACGTCATTTGGCGCAAACGACGGCGTCGGTGGCGTGGTAGGAGACACTGGGACAGCTTGCATATTCGACAATAATTGTATAGGTGTGGCTTGGGGGTATGGTTGTGGGTGTGGGTGGTCCAGAGTTACGTCTAAGGGCGGGTAGTTATACCAACAGAATACAAATCTCAATTGGCCTAGCAGAGTAGTGGCGGACTGTCAGGAACCAAGCACGAGGCAGAAGTCTAACGAAGAAAGAGAGGAAACACTGAGAAAACCGAGAACGAACGGGCTTATATCGCACAGCGATGGTGGACGAGAGGGCTTGATGCTCACTCGGCCTACTCGGTAGCCATTCCTTGGACCTACCAATATCTGATAAGATCGGCAAAATTCACCATATGGGGAAATTTACGGAAGAAAGATAACATTCGCCAGTATTGTACAAGATAGCAAAAGTTGAGTCGCACGCAATCGCTCCAAGTTCTTTTGGAATCCCACTCCAACTCTTAGTTCTTTCCCTCACCAACGTACTGGTCGAACCAACGGAACACCTGCAAAAAGGTCAAGTCATATCCCATAAGCATTTATCTCCGAGTCATGGTGCTGGGCAGACTCACCTCGTAATGCCACTTGAGCGAGTTGCCAGGCTTCTGGACCCAGTGGTTCTCATCTGGGAATATCACAATTCGGCTCGGGATTCCGCGCCTAGACAAGCGCGAGTCAGTGTATTGCACTAGCTTGGCGCCTCGTTTATGACTTACGATTGCAGCGCATTGAAGACACTAAGACCCTCGGTCTCGGCCAAGCGATAGTCCTTGCTTCCGTGAATGATCAGCTGAGGCGTCGACCAGCGAGAGACAAAGTTAGCAGGGTTGAACCTTGCGGTGAATGTTAATATCAATATGGGCATTGTGGCGGCCAAGGCGCTTGGAGGCACTCACTTTTCGGCTGTCTTACGGCTACGCCTGTCCCATGGCGGGCCACCGAAATCATGATTGAACTAGGCGAGTACTGTCAGCCCACTGAAGAGCACGATGTACAGGAAACACATACGAAGTATAGCTCGTCCGTAGCAAAACCGTTGTAAACGGTGTCAAACACCTAGACCGAGTATCAGCAAGTGATTGCCGGTCGAGCATAGTGAACTTACACCATCGTGGCAGACAAGAGCCTTGAAGTTGAAGCCAAACTCGGGGTGGCCCTGGATCCAGCTCAAACGGCACGTCAGCTAATACATCAACGTGATTGATAAATCATGCTCACTTGATCGCATATCCTCCCCAGCTCGCACCGGCGGCAACGGCACGATCAGGATCAATCTGTCAGACTTTGAGTTGTGTGATCTGAATTTAGATTTCTCTCGCATACCTGCTTATAGTTGTCCAAAACATACTTCCATCCCTTGCGCAAGTCTTCAAACGGCCTTCCTCCCCAGTCCTCAGCGATAGCATCGGTAAAGTCTAACAAGGGAGATCAGTGATGCTGTAAGCAACGTGTACCGTTCGCCATACCTTGCCCAAACGTAGTGCTACCAGTGGGGTTGATAGTAACCACAAAGTATCCTTGTTGAGCAAAGACCTGAGGGTTCCAACGAGTGCTCCACGAATCCTCCCAGGCACTTTGCGGCCCACCGTGAATAAGCAATGCGACGGGCCACTTCTTCCCCTTGGCTTCCTCAGCATCGGCGCCAGGAGGTCGGATGATCCAACCTTGGACCTTTATTCCCTTTGCTCCAGTGAACCAGAACTCCTCTCCTTGGTTGAGCTTAAGCCCAGACAGTCCGCTCTCGGCGAACTTGGACACGCGGGTGATCTTGATCTTGGATGGGATAGACCCAGCAGTGTCAAGGCCAGACAGGACGTAGACGTCGTTGGGAGAAGAAAGCGAGGAAGAGGTGAAGGAGACGCGTCCTCCAGGGAGAACTTGAGGAGAAGACGCAACGCGTTCGGTGGTAAGAGCAATAGGGATGACGGCAGGGACGCGCGCGTCGGTGGTCTTGGGCGTAGGAGGTATGGGGATAGTATACAAGAGAACGCGGGCGTGGTGACCAGCTGTGAAGACAAGCGACTTGCCATCAGGCGCGAACTAAACAATAACAGTCAGATATATGTCTGAGAACTCAAAAATGGTGATACTTACTGCGAGGTCGGCAGCAGACCGATCCCAGTCTTCAGTAAGAGTGAACCGAACACCAGCAGTGAGGTCGTAGATGACGATCTTGGACCTATAAAGACCAAATTAGACCAGCCTTAAACAACGTAAGAATAATACTTACCGATCGGCTTCATATCCGTCCTTCGCCATTTCCGTCCATGCCACCTTTTTGCCGTCCTTGCTGAACACTGGGTTGTGCGTGGCACCTTGTGAACCACTGGTGAGTTCACGCGTGAGGTCTACACCAGGTATGAGAGGCGCAAGATAAACTCCTTGGCGAGTGTGAAGTGCCTCAGGCAGTCTATCAAAAGTGTTCAATACCATGTTTGAGTGAGTTGCCAAGGCTTATGACGTACTCTGGATCTTTGGTCGTGTAAACAACATGGGTGTCGGAGATGTCAAAGTCCTCAGCACCGCCGAATGGTTCGACGGGAGTGCTCTGAAGGTTGAAATGAGAATCTGGGTTTGAATTATAAGAGTTGAGAAGCTTACATGGCCTTCGAGTTGCAGACTATGAACTTCATCACCAAGCTTCCATTTGCCATCAATCTTCGCAAGACCCACGCTGAATAGAGTCTGCGTCTTCGGACTACGATACTGAACCTCTGATCAGCCTCGCATTCAGAACCCGGAATGACACCATCCAACTTACCTCATCCCAATGACGCACAAAGTTCTCATCATACACCAGCGCAGTGTTACCACGGTTCTTCCACTGTTCATCTTGCTCCTGGACAGAGGACAAGTTGCGGTCCTCGTAAACATACGCGGAGAACACGAGAGCGCCGTGTTTGGTGAACTTGAAATTGGAAAGAGGCGCGTTTGGGAAGGTTCCAATATGAACGGGTGACTCTGGGGTAACAGAAGCCGTCTCGGTGGAGTACTCGACAGACACGGCGTACAACTCTTGGGGAGCGTTACGGCCGGATCCAGGACGGACGTGGGCAACAGTTCGATCGTCGAGCCAGAACGCGCTACCACCATTCAAGAGAGGAAGTTCAACTGGGTTGACTGTTGATTGCAAGGGGAGAATGTAAACAGTTGATTTCGACCTACGAATAAGGCGAATAAGTCGACATGAACGGTTGCTTTCCACGCGTAACTCACTTGTTTTCGTCAAAGCTATACTGCCTAACAGATGCTAGAGCAAGATCTCCCGCTAGGTTCGCAAAACCACTGCCCGGCCGAGGAAGCTCGAGCATTTTCTTGGGAGACAAAACATGTTTTCCTTCGACGAGCGAGAAATTCGATTGCACAGCAGGAGATTTCAGAAAAGGTTTAACTGGCTCAGTGCTGAACGGTAGCTGAGTCGATGCGGCAAGCCAAGCAAGGCCTGCGTTCAACCCCCACATAGTGTTGGTCGTGGTAAAGTCGTTTGTTTTGCGGGGAACCACTCTTATATGACGTGATTGCTTATTCATTTGACCCACGTGCTACAAGTTGAACTTGATCGGAACTTAACCGAATTGTGTTTACCTTAAACTTGACTACAATTCCACTTCACCATAGACATTTTGCAAGCTTTTACTTTAGCCCAACGGGAACGTCAACTGTGCTGTTTGCTCCTCTTGAACTTGTACTTAGGTACTACGAATCTAAGCTACTCCCGCTTCTTAGCAACGCATTCTTGCCTAATCCTCAGTACCCAAATCGAGTCTCGCGTCGGCTGAAATCCATGTCTGAATATATCCCACGCTGGGCACCACATTATGTCGATCTAGCGATTTGAATGTATGTACACAGCTAGTGGACATGGATGTACCATCACCTTGCCCGTGTTGCCCGCCCAGATGATCTCGGACGAGTCTTCGCATGTCCACGTAGAATACCAGTGATCCACAACTCTACGGCCTCGCCTATAAATTCACCATGCTGCTAGCCGATGCAACCATTGCCTGCCCATTTCTCCCTCACCATTCTGACTGAACCATGCGCGCTTGTACGTCTTGGTTTCTTGCGGCAGTCACTGCAGCTCTGCTGCTCACAGATGAGGGGAGAGCCGTTGCGGTTACCACCGAAAGGCGAGAAGTAACACCTAAGACTTATATTGTACGTGTCCTTCCCCAGAATATATCTTATTACGCTACTTATGGCATGCTTTACCAGGTTATGTTGATGGAAAGAGCGAATAAAAAGGCACACATGAGCTGGGTAGATAATGAGTTGCCCAAAATTACAAAGAGAGACAACGGATCCGACCCCCAAATTATATACGATTATGACGGTTAGCACCCTAGACCTACAATCGTCAGCTTTACCGTCTGAAATCTGATCTGTGCGCAGCTCTCAACGGGTATGCAATCCAACTGACTGAAGACGCCGTCGCCAACCTATCCAACTCTCCGGATGTCGCGTCGATTGTACCAGATAAAGAATTCGAGGCGTCTTTACAACAGTATGTTCGACCGCATATAGTCACGCAGCATCAGTATTTTGACTTCCCGTCATTAGAACCAACGCGCCCTGGGGTATCTCTCGCATTAGTCGCCAAACCAAACTTCCTGCAGGCTCCACAGTCGAAGCACTCAACTATACCTTCGACTATAAATTCTCTGGAATAACTATCAACCCCCCGGCGCGCAAAGTCGACGTATATGTCATAGACACAGGTGTGTACACGGCCCACGTTGAATTTGGCGGTCGTGCCAAGTGGGGTGCTACCTTTGGTAGCGGGTACAAGGACGCAGACGGAAACGGCCATGGCACGCATATCGCCGGAACCATTGGTGGGGCTCGGTTTGGTGTTGCTAAATCTGCCTCAATCATTGCCGTCAAGGTTTTGAACGACAAAGGTCGCGGCTGGAATAGCGATATAATTGGTGGGGTGGACTGGGCCGTGACCCAGGCACTCTCGACTGGTCGGCCTAGCGTTTTCAGCATCAGCATTGGCGGTATTTCCGACGATGCCCTCAACGCCGCTGTTAACAGAGCCGTCGCCAATGGCATTCATGTCGTTGTCTCTGCAGGAAATAACGACGATGACTCTAGGAAATACAGCCCAGCAGGGGCAGCCGATGTGATTACTGTCGGAGCTACGAACATCAGTGACAGTCGCTGGGAATCGTCAAACTTTGGCCCTGGAGTCGATATTTACGCTCCTGGACAAGACGTTACTTCGGCTTGGATTCGCTCCGTCAACGATACCAACCGTATCTCTGGTACCTCGATGGCAGTGCCGCATGTATCCGGACTCATCGCCTACCTTCTTGCTGTTGAAGGCCCTCGTACTCCTGCGGACATGCTCGCCAGGGTTAAGCAGCTTGCACCTGACGGTGTGCTTTCTGACATCCCAGCTGACACAATGTAAGCATCCTGGCCTCCTAAGTATGGCATGACGAACTAATATGTTTCTTCAGTAACGAAATAATCTGGAATGGAGGTGCTTAAGGAGACGCAATTTATATAATATGGGCCACTGAGTTGTCGCGCTCTGATTTATCCGCTGAATTATCGCTGTTCTTTACACAATTCAATAAATCTTACTGTAAAATTCATATCCCGCGAGTTTGTCCATGTAAACCTACATCCAGATTTTGGTGTTGGACCTCCTGCTGTGGAAGTGCCATCTCGTATAGTAGTCTAGTTTGTGAGACTGAAGGCGCCCAGGGAGGTTACACCTTGAACCCATTCCTTGTGCGCACGTGCAACATGGCCAATCCGCAAGTCGGCCACAACCTCACACCGATGGAACGCCTTCCAAACGAGACGTTGATACATGTCTTCTCCTTCATTATCCGCAGGCGAGATCTAGCGCGTGTTTCCTTAGTCTGTCGCCACTGGAACACACTCGCTTTCGCCAACTTGTATCATACACGCTACCTGGAACGACAGACCCATGTGGACCTCATCTCTAAGAGAATCTTATCCGAACCGGAAGATAAAACATCGGGTTCGCGTTGTATCAGCAGTGTTCTACGTCATTTGACTATTGATTCACTCCGCTATGGGCCAAGGGAAGAAGCACTGTCCTTCCCCCAGCCCGTTATCTCCAAGCTAGTTCATCTCGAACACCTCTCATGGATCTTTCTTTGGAATCCTGAGTCCCCCATGATGCCTTTGTTTAGGTATCACTGCCCTAACCTTCGATCTGTCGAGCTGAGAATAAGATATGGCGGCTTTAGGGAACATGGTAAGTTCTCAATCCTGTGCATACTCACAGAGCCCACCCACCCCGATTGATTTATATAGGGCAGCTTGCTTCCAACGTAGGTATCTCTCAATGCTGCGACAAGGCTACTTGATTTCGTGTTACTACCGTCATATAGTTGTTTTGCTTTGAGAATCTGCATAACTTGTCCGTCAATATGGCTGGTGTGTTGATTTTTCTTTCTGCTTGTGTGGACTGATCCTAACAAACCCACAGGGGCTGCCTTGGAGCGGACGCTCGAAATGATACAAGCTTCGCCCAACCTACGCTCCCTAGATCTGACGATTTTGACTCATTACAGTTGGAACGCTACTCCTTGGGCTGATAGCTCGTCCTCCCTGGGTTCCATCAAGGTCTTTCGCGATCTACACACATATCGAGTAGGCGGCACCGTGGATCCAAATTGGGTATCATTTTTTGAGACGCCTGGGACAAACGAGTTTCGTCAATTCCTCGAGCTCCACCCCCATTTGCATACAGTTAATATTGCGTCGACCCTATTACCCAATGAGTATATCGGCTTCGATCCGGAGGTTTTAGCTAGCTTGTTTCCATCCCTGCGACATTTCGAAGGCCCAGCCTTTTTGTGTGAGGCGCTTGTACAATCAACTCTGGCCACTCAACTTGAAACGCTTGGAATATCGGAAGAAACGTTCAATGACAACGAGATGGTGTCTAGAGTTGCTGGAAAGATGCGCCGCCTTCCTGAACTCCGAACACTGATGTACATGTTCGATGGCACGATCAACGACAACGATTTCCCGATAGTGGAGGTCATCATGGGCAGTACACCGAAGTTGACGCATTTGTTCGTTTCACATATTTCGGTTAATCAGGTATGCAGGCCGACTTGGAAAGGCACGAGCTGCAGCCACTGACTTTCACGATCACTGGCAGTTTGGGTTACTCCCGGACGCACTTAAGCAGACGCCAGATCTTCAAGTTCTGAGCACATCGTTCAAAGAGCTCCTCCGTGATAGTTCTAACGGTAGCTACAACAATGTGCTACTTCGCCTAGTAAAGCCATTGGCAGTTGTGTGTCCTCGGCTAGAGTATCTATACAGCAGTTGGTCCACAGTGGGCCGGTATCACTGGAAAATAGCTCGAAAACGCGGCGAGGCGGTTAAAGTACGCTCTGAAGGGTTACGGGAAAATAAACCTAGGTACTGGGAAGACGACTAGTGTTTTTTGATTTCATGTTATAGCCGACTGAATGCTACACAAGACGGGAGTTTACCTAGTCTCAGATTTTGCTAACGGCCGATTTTCGTAATCTTCAATTACAAAGGGCCTTTCTTTGTCCCAGGAGCTGTAGACTGGGAGCTGAACTGACTTACAGCGACATGCAGATTCGTAGACCGTTTGCATAGGGTCCGTACACAGGGTCTTGTTTACGATGCGATACAAACAAACAAGCACCACACCATGCTCTCCTCGTAGCAGTAAATTTTTGAGACGTAGTGAGCCACAATGGTATTCAAATTTCTATGCATATAGTTATATAGGCTGGGCCAACTAAATTGGATGCATGTCAAAAGCCTACCAAAACAGGCTGCTCAAAGCAAAGGACTGAAACTCTCCGGAGGTTACCTTATGCTATCTGTGTACAGCTTCATGGCTCTCGCCGGCCCCCCACCGGATATTTCTGCTGTTGTGCTTTACACTTGAATTTGGTCCCCAACTGGGGACGGTGGGGTGGGAGGCTCTCTTACGTTGGGCATATGTTCACGTAAACTACCCTTCTGCTCGTTTTTTTCCGCTCACATTGAGCGCCCTGCTTCATAACCATCTAAAATATACAAACCCACTCGGTATCTCAGGTATATCTTTGTGTGACGCTTCACATTCTCCCGTGGTTGAGTTGCTGTGAGGTGCGCCGCTTGTTTGCATCATAAACAAGACCCTGTACATGGACCCTATGCACACGGTCTACGAATCTGCATGTCGCTGTAGTTGGAGGTCAGAGCACAACGACACGATGGCGCTCACCCCCCCCCCTAGTCACGTGCAACCTAGCTAATCTTCAAGTCAACCACAACATCAAACCAATGGAATGCCTTCCAAACGAGGCGCTAATACATGTCTTTTCTTTTGTACCTCGTAGGCGAGATCTATCACGCGTGTCTCTAGTCTGTCGCCACTGGAACACGCTCGCTTTTGTCAATTTGTACCACACACTCTATCTAGGTCGACAGACCGATGTGGAATCTGTATCTGAGAGGATTTCGCCTGAATCGGAAGATAAAACATCGGAATCCCTTCGTATCAGTAGTGTTCTGCGTCGTTTGATTATTGATCCAGCCCCTTACGAAGGAGAAGGAGAAGCGCACCACTTCCCCGAGCAAGCTATCTATAAGCTGGTTCACCTTGAACATCTTTCTTGGACTTTTCTAGAGGTCCCCCTGTCCTACGCCGTGCTTGCATTCAGAGACCGATGCCCAAACCTTCGGTCTGTTGAGCTAAAAATACTGTACGGTTGCATTGTTGAAGGTGGTGAGTTCTGCATCCTATGTACACACGTGCAGCCCACCCATCATTTTCAATTTGTGCAGGAAGAGATGCTTACAACGTGGGTAATTCTTAAATATTATGACATAGCAGCCTTAGTATATAGCCTCATCTTATCACCTTATAGCTATTTTGCTTCAACAACTTAGATAGCCTCTCCATTAACACTAGGATCATTTGTGCGTCGAATTATTTTTAGCCGTTTAGCCGCTCGTCTCAGTCAATTTAACATACCTGCAGTGAGCGATGTCGCGTCACCTGAATGGCTCCCACAAACCATCACCAACATGATACAGACCTCACCAAACTTGCGTTCCTTGAATCTAAACACCTTAACTCGTTCCAGATTGAATGCTTCTCCCTGGCCTGACAACTCTTCCTCTCCGCACCCCGTCGAAGCCCTTCGCAATCTACGCATATATCGAGCAGGCGGCTCCATAGATCCGCACTGGCGGTCGTTTTTCGAGACGCCTGAGACAAACCAGTTTCGTTCATTCGTTCAACTCCATCCGCATTTGCATACCGTCACGATCACTTCGAAAGAACGGATTGAAGGATATGATAACGTCGACCCGAAGATTCTAGCTAGCTTGTTTCCATCTCTGCGCCATTTCGAAGGCCCAGCCTTTCTATGTGAGGCGCTTGTACAATCAACTCTGACAGCCCAACTTGAGACACTTGGGGTATCAGAGAGAGCGTTTAGCAACGACGAGATGGTGTCTAAAGTTGCTGGGAAGACACGCCACCTTCCTGAACTCCGAACACTGATGTTCATGCTTGCTGAAATAATTGAAAATCCTAAGGATATTTTGTCAACTATGCTGGCCGCCACACCCAAGTTGACACATTTGTTTTTCTCAAATTTCTGGCTCAGTCAGGTATGTCCGGTAGCTTTCTAAGGCACAGGTTGCAGGTGCTAACTTTTTTTGTGATTAACGCTAGTTCGAGTTATTTCCAGACGCACTTCAGCAGACGCCAGAACTTCAGGTTCTGACCGCACCGTTTCTCGGCCTCATTTATCATCTGTCTAGTGAAGATGACAAACTCTTACTATTACTTGACCTGATAAAGCCTCTGGCTGCCGTGTGCCCTCGACTAGAGTATTTGTACAATAGCTGGTCCGTGGGTGGCCGAAGTCATTGGAAAATAGTCCGGAAAGACGGTGAGGCGGTTAGGGTGGACTTCTATGGATTCCGAAGAGATACGCCTAGGTACTGGGAGGATGACTAGTATTTCTGGCATCTACATTGCAGCTACTACTAGGACTACGGTCGATTGCACATGTACTGCACAGCGTATAGATATGTAATGTCGATTGGCAATTCGAGCAACAACTTGGCTTGGGCGCGTTTGCATTCAACCACAACTTCGTCATGCCAAAATCATTGTATCATGTCTTTGCTTGTTCTCTGTCTAGTATTTTACTGTGGCTTCGGGTTTCTGTGGATCTCTTCAGTCGAGTTGACGCTGCTATTCCAATCTTACGATGCGCCGTGCCTCCATCTCATTTCTCGTTATTGCAGAACTCTTGGCTTGTTCAGCTTGAGCCCCACATCGGCTCCGACGATTTATCCGACCGTCTCTCACACCAAACATTGCCTGCGCTCAATGGGTTCAGTCTAATTGCATAGCTATGAGTTATGCGCGTGCTGGCGCTTTCTCCCGCACTGCCCCTCTGTTGATCTCTCATAGTCTTGGCATGTCCCAGCTAGTTTTTCTATGTCGGACCGCCCGTATTCGTGCCTTGGTGCCTTGTTCTCCCTAACCAACTCGGTTCCGCCAACTTCAAAAGTCCGATTGCAGTGTTCTCAACACGGTTCAAGCTCTACATGTGTGGCAGTAACTGTCTCAGGCCCATAAGCCCTTCGCCTTCATCCCACGTATAAATCCGCCACACTGTCAGTTGACATCTCCAACATCAGTTTTCCCTCCTTTACCACTCCTACTCAACCATGCGTGGGTTTACGTCTTGCCTTCTTATGGCGGTTACCGCGATCCTGCTCCTCGCAGATGGGACAACGGCCGCAGCGATCACGGCCGATAAACGAGAGACAAGACCCGGTTCTTACATTGTACGCATTTTCCTCTAAAATACGCCGTATCGCAATACTTATTGTATGGTTCATTAGGTTATGCTAAAGGATAAAGTAAACAAAAAGACACACATGGGCTGGGTAAGCGATGAGAGAACCAAGCTTGCAAAGGCGAACGCCAAATCCACTCTTCAAATCACAAGCAATTACGATGGTTAGCAATCTGGACCTTGAATTGCTTTTTTTTGCCATCTGAAATCTATTTTTCATACAGCGCTCAACGGATATGCCGCTAAACTGACCGAAGACGCAGTTGCCGACTTGGCTGGATCACCCGATGTGGCCATGGTCGTCCCGGACGCTCGCTGCGAAGGATCTTTGAGACAGTACGTGTACCGACATGCAACTACACCTTGACTTCCCTAACTTCTATACTATCAGAACCAATGCACCGTGGGGCATTTCTCGCATCAGCCGCAAAACCAAGCTTCCCACAGGTTCTACAGTCGAACGTCTGGATTATACCTTTGATCGCAAACCTTCTGGCGCAGGAGTCGATGTCTACGTTATTGACTCTGGTGTTAACACTGCTCATGTCGATTTCGGTGGCCGTGCGAGGTGGGGTGCTACATTTGGCGGGTACAGGGACGCAGATGGACACGGACACGGTACACACGTCGCTGGGACAATTGCTGGGACGCGTTTCGGGGTTGCTAAAGCCGCTTCCGTTATTGCTGTCAAGGTGCTCGGGGACGACAATAGGGGATGGAATAGTGACGAAATCGCTGGCATAGATTGGGCCGTGAAGCACGCGCTCGCAACTCGCCGACCAAGCGTGATCAACATCAGCATAATAAGCGGTGCCGACCCCGCCGTCGACGCCGCTGTCACCAATGCCGTCGCTCTAGGCGTACATGTCGTCGTCTGTGCAGGCAACGACAACGCAGACGCGAGGAATTACAGCCCAGCACGGGCACGCAATGTCATCACTGTTGGAGCTACGAACATCAATGACAGGCGTTGGGTATGGTCGCCCACGAGCGGGTCGAACTGGGGCCCAGGGGTTGATATCTTTGCTCCTGGGGAGGATGTCCCCTCCACTTGGATTGGGTCTACCACTGCCGTCAATCGGATTACCGGTACCTCAATGGCGGCACCGCATGTAGCCGGCCTTATCGCCTACCTACTTGCCGTTGAGGGTCGCCGTACTCCTGCGAATATGCTCACCAGGATTAAAAAGCTCGCACCTGATGGTGTACTTACCAATATCCCAGCTGGTACTCGGTAAGTAGTTTGAATCCCTACATATAATACGCCAAACTAATTATTTGCTTGTAGCAATGAAATGATCTGGAACGGGGGTGTTTGATAATCTTATCTTATGCGATGTTCCCTGGGGATTTGTAGTTCCTGTAATAAGTTATTTTGCCGACCCCGACGTCATTCCTTTTCGCATTTCAGCGCATATTGTTGTTATTATAGTACATATGTTTGTCATATTCAAGTTCAAATCTCAGTCAATCCTGCCGCACATCGTGTGCTGAGCTAGAGACATTGCAAGACAGGACTATTAAATCGGGCTGTCTATAACCTACTGAGTCGTTGTCTTCAGTTTCAACTCAGATTGCCTCAATGGCTACGCACATCGTCCACATGAGGTGGGATTTCCTCTCCATCCTCATCCAGCGCCTACGTAAAGTCAATTGTATTTGACATATCGGTAATTCCAGCAACAATACTTACCTTCCAAGGCGGTCCATATTCCTCGAAACTAAACATAATGTTAGATTAGGACACGTTGCTTCAACCACATATACTCACTCTTCACCCTTCCCAGCAGCTGGTATCGGTGGCGCAGAACCACCGCGAAATCCCCACCTCCTCTTCCGCTCTGTCGTTCGTAGTACAAAGAACAACGTATAGACTGCGTCTTGTTGAGTCTTCTCGTTGACTCGATACCCATATGCGGTCCTCCAAATCCCAGACGTACTCATATACTTCCAATGGCCTCCTATTTTGTTTCCCAGAACACCGCCGGCCTCGGCCAGTTGAGTCTGTAGAACAAGAGACGCCTCCCCGCCCACACCTTTCTGCGTTAACAAAAATGCATACGCCGGGCAGTTCATGGTCTCCGTAACCACCGCTTTCCCCTTGAGCTTCTTGACATCAGCTAGTTTAGGTAATATCATCCCTGCCTGAATGTAAGACGTGGTCAGGTCGCTCGCGGTGAGTGTTGCTCCTCGGTTTTGGGCTGTGAATCTCCAGGATCCCTCTGCTTTGATGCCGATTTCTCCTGTTACACCTCTGCTCAGGGTGAGAACCTGCTATTGATGTTGGACAGAGAAGGCCTAACTTACAGATTTACAGCGGCTTCTGTACCTGCTGAGTTGACCGCATTTACGTCGATCCTGAACATATCTGCTCACGCCGAATTAATGGCGTTGATTTTGAAACATGTGGACGAAGTACCTACCCTCGGGGCTGCTTTGAATGATGGGCCATTTATCCAGGTCTCCCAAGGCCTCCAGGCATTCACCATCGCTGAAGATGTTTCCCTCCTTGACAAACCCGCCTGTATTCTTGTCTATTTCTCCCCAATCCCCTACCTAGTCCAATGTGATCAGTAAATCGATTTGCGGAACATGCACGCGACACACCTCTATAACTTTTGGTGGATCCCAATTCGCGTATTTGCCACCAGAAGGCTTCAACATAAGATCGACATATTTCCTGGCTTCGTTTCCCATTCTGAGCACAAGGCAGATGTTCCGGATTCAAGCGAGGTATTCGATGTAGGTTTAGGGCACGTTGATTAGGCGTGTGTGAAAACAGAGAGGAGAAGCTAATAAAGCCAGGAAGTTAAAAGGCGGAGGGACACAGGTTTGGCAGCAAAAGATCGGAAATTCTGGAGCGAGTTGGCAGCAGTGCCCTCAGGTATAAGTGGAGGCTTTGGCGCGGAACTTCCCCACGTGACTAATTTATGGTCCTTGATAAGACTCATTTAAATTTAGTCACTTTAAATTCATGCACACGTTGTATCTACTCAAGAAATGAACCCAATAGATTCTAACTAGGCTCCCACTACAGCTGTAGACTGAGACGATAGCCCATCTGCGTACTGGAACGCACCAGAGGTTTCGTACTAGGGGATACGATCACGATGTGAGCATACAAAGACGGTATATGCGTCAACGAGTATTCTCGTACCTCATACATGTCCAAAGCCACTATACAGCTTTCTCGGACGACTCTAGGCGCTTCCGGCTTGGTCGCCCATTCACGAAGGACGGGTAGAACCTCTGGTGTTGCAATCCCGCCAAGAGCCTCGGCCGCTTCATGACGGACCCTACGTTGAACATGAGCAATTGTAGAAACCAATCAGTGGTAAAACTCACATCTCATCCTCATTCGAGTCCTCGAGTGTTTTGACCAGCGCGGGAACAGAGTGAGGAGACAAGAGTTGGCCGAAAACGAATGCAACCTCGTGCCTATATGCGAGTACTAGAGCTCGGCAACACGCTTGGTGATAGTCAAATGATACACTCACTTGAACAAAGCGGACGAATCATTGAGTCCTGCTGCCAGAGCATCCACCGCATCTGCATTGCCGATATCCCTCAGAGCAAACATGGCCCGGTATCGCTCAAATAGAGGCCTTGAGGTGTCTAAAAGCAATGTTCGTAGTTCCGAAATCGTATTTGGAGATACAGGTTCGCTGCTCGAGATGTTGCGAGCTGATACTAGTTTAGAGTGACTGGAAGGTGTTGCTGCAGGAGCCGGGTCAACCGACGTATATTGCCTACGTTCCAGCGGCTAATAAGAGACAAGACTCCCGAATCTCCCAAATTCCACTCACGCAGTTCCCTGAGCTTTGGCCTCCCGAGCTTTCTGGTTTGCGGCTTGGCCTTCAGGTGTCGCATCCCATTTGATCTTGTCTAAAGCGATCTCGCAGGTTTCTCGTACTGCACGCTCTGGACAAGTAAGATACTTCTCTAGAAGGGGTTTGGCGGACTCGGCAGAAAGTGCTCCTAGCGCTTCGGCTGCCTTGATTGGAAGCGAGCTGGATAAGTCTATACCATGAAGCTATACCAATAATACATACCTCATGCCTGACCATAGGATCCTCGCTCTCGTTTGAGAGTACATTGCATAGGGTTGGAATTGCGCGCTCATCTCCCATCTGGCCAAGTACATAGGCAAGTTCATGCTTGAGCAATGCCGATTCATCTTCAAACCCTAACACACAGCTGACACTATCAGAGTGTAGCTAGATATCAAATTTGAGAACGGGAGAGCTCACCCTTGGATATAATGTCGATGGACTCCTTCCCCGGCAGAGATTTCAAAGTGAACAGAGATCGAAATCGTGCATGAAGCGGGACGTCTCCAGAGGTATTTAACAAGGTAGCCTCTAGCTTTGTGTATGATCCTTCGGTAGCCATTTTGATATCTCAGATGTCGAGCAAACAGTTCAAGATCGTGACTAGTGGCAAAATGATAGAGGGAGATGATGGTGGTCAATCACAAGTAAATATTTCTTTATCTGATAAGGCGCTCCGCTTCGATCACATAGCCACCACTTCTCCACGATCACCAAAATTTGAGATCAAATATTACCTTCGTCCACCACCATGCCTCGCTCCAAAAGATCTAAAGTTGGTGAGTCGCAAACCTGTTAGCTGCGCTGTTGCACTATTAAGCTCAACAATTTGTTTAGTCTCTCTAACCAAGACGGAGAAGAAGACTAAGGCGCACAAGGGAGAGCTCATCTCGCAGGTAATGTGCTTCACCGTTCATTGCATACTTACCTATGGCTGACGGCTATCTTGCAAGAAAGATTAGAGAAGATGCTCAGAAATGGAAATACGCATGGGTGTTCTCCGTTGGTGACATGCGTAATGCCGCATTGAAAGACATAAGGTCACAATGGAAAGGGTGAGTGCAAGCCATGAATCGAATGGTGAACATTGCCTGATAATAACACATCAATGAAACTAGCACTGGACGTATGTTCTGTGCACGAAATACTGTGATGGTCAAAGCTATTGGGGCAACGCCCGAAGAGGAGATACGGCCTGGCTTGCACAAAATTGCCAAGGTTCGCTCAATGTTAGCTCCACCCTGGTTCAATCCAACTTATTATACATCGTTCGCCTAGTATCTCCACTCAGGTGCTGGTATATTCTTTACCGACTGGGATCCCACCGAGACAGCCGCTTGGTTTGCCGATTACAAACGCCCAGATTTCGCTCGAGCAGGAAATACGGCGACTCGGGATGTTATTCTCCCAGAGGGTATGTCCAAAGTTAAGGAGTCGAGTATAATGCCTAATTATATTGGCGTTTTAAAAATTAGGCCCAGTCTGTGACCAAACCCCTTCCCCCGACGAACCCACTCCCCTCGCACACGCGCTGGAGCCTAGGCTACGCGCACTCGGACTTTCCACACGACTCATCCGTGGAGTCCCAACCCTCTCTGCTCCTCACGTGCTGTGCAAAACCGGGCAACAATTAACCGCAGAGCAAGCCGCCCTCCTGCGTCTACTCGGTATCCAAATGACGGAGTTCCGAATAAACTGCCTATGCTGGTGGGGAGAGGAGGAAGGGCTTACGGCGCTTGCCGAAAATGTCAAATCACAACCTGAAGCGACTGAAGACGATGAGGATGAGGAGGAAATGAGCTCGTGATATGTTGGCCTATGAGGTCTGTACATTTGATTTTGACTTGATTTTATTATGTTGCTCCATGTTTTCAATTCTATGATTGCTGCAAAAGCTCCCATACCATTTGTGATTGAGATTTCGCAAGACGTACGAGCCTGCTGCTCAGCTGAATACTTGATATATGGGAATTTGGGTGGCCCGGTGACGGTGACCAAATGCAGATGGCCGTCTATCTACCTCCATCTCCTTGGTCCGAACTACAATGTGAGAAAATCTATCCTCTCCAAGTCGCATGTGCTGCGAACTGCGCATTAGCACCTAATTAGCAGGATATTTTCTCTATTTTTAGACAATTCGCGCCAATGAGCAGTTGCTTTGCAATCCTTTACGATGCAAATTATCTCACGACTGCTGCGCTCTGCTCCAATACTTCCCCTCTGATCTCATATCCTCTACCTTCTAGAACAATATGAGAAATAAATGACATCCCGGAATCAGCCCGGAACGCATACATGAGCATGTCTTACTCCCGGCTAATTTCAGGTTTTAGCTGTAGGAGCTACTTCTTTAGATTGAGTTTGTTCAATGATAGCCAGCTCATGTATGTTGAGAAAGCAGCCTGTTGTGAGGTTTATACTGGACTGTATTACTATACTCGGGCTTACGCGACTGATCTCCCAACTAGCAGCAATCTCGTTATGGGCCCTGTGCCGTTGTGTCTTGGCAGCGCGCGTATCAAGGTTGTCGTTTGACCAAGTAATAGTCAACAAAAGTTATATTTACCGCAACTAAGTTGCAGCGTTGCGGGATATTATACATACCCTTGACAAGCGGAAGGTCGTGTGAGCACTCTGCAAATCGAGGCCACTGCGGGCCAGTGTGGCGCGATACCGCCGGCAGTACCCACTGAAACTATTTACGGCACCTCGTATCTCTGCCCGCGTTTCCCGAACCAAAGGAGCCTGATGCAACAGGGGCCTAAGAATGTTTGCTGCGGACTATCTTGGCTTTAACGTTATGCCGGTGTGGTTGTACGGAAAATCTGTGTGGGGTAACATGCGCGCGGTGCGCAGCCTCTAGACGCTATGGTGTGCACACGATAACCTACCTTGCTCAGCGCTCACCTAAGAATTGAATCACCCTCCTCCCCCTCCCCCTTCGGTCCTTCATGCCTCGACCTTCGACCTACTCATTACTTCCGGCGTCCCCGGACTTAACGGAAGCGTCAGACGACCTATTCGAACTCGAAGAGAGCTGGTCGCCACAACGATCTACAAGCCATAATTGGTTATCACGGGCTGGCCCTTTTGGTTGGGCTACTGGTCGTCCATCACGGCTGCCGAGAGTCCTAGTCCATAGATATATCGTCGCGGTCACAGCAATCTCGACGGTATGCGTACTGGCAGTGGCCACTGTGCTTTTCGACCGTTCGTTTTTGTCCCAATGGGTAGCTGGTAAAGAGCCTTCAATACGAGACTGCTTTGAACTTCATGCGGAAGAGCTGGTATGGCAAACGACTCAACTTCCTAGCGAGCAGTCGCCGCAGTGCCCCTTCGACCCGGAAACCTTCACTATTCTCGGAGATCCTGCGAACAACAAACACTCAGACTCCGCGAGTGTCCGGTGGTCAAACGAATGTCTCGAAGCTATGCTAGCGAACGGGCAAGTCAACCCGAGGTCGTGCGACACAGTCCGAGCCAACATAGACAGGCAAAACGTCGACCTCGTGTGGACTTGGGTTAATGGGAGCTCGGTCTTGTTAGAGCTCATACGTCGTGAACGAGTCGCGGAGGTTTCGGGCCTCTCGAACATTGATACCGAAACGGAAGCCCCCGCCGGGCTTGCTGCAAAGCTGTTTCGGTAAGCCAGTGTTGGCGCTTGTTTACGAGACGTGCTCACATACCGTTCTAGTGACCACGATGAGCTACGGCACTCGATACGAGCAGCATTGAAGCACTTTCGCCACGACACGACGAACTTTTTCCTAGTGGCGTCCGATTTGCCCGTCGGCGTTAAAGGCTTGGAGGATGGTGGTGCCGTCGTTGAGGCTCGGGTTGGCCAGTTACCTTCCTGGCTAGCACTCGAAGACGTGGGCGTCGATGGAGAATTCGTGAACTGGGGACGTGAGGGGAAGCAAACGCAGCTGCACATCACAAACCACCGAGACATCTTCAGCCATTATGAAGGGACAGTGTTCAGCAGGTGCGTACCTTCTACGTCTACTTCGCTTGCACTCAACTCCAGAATATTTTAGTCTGGCAATCGAATCACAATTCTCAAACTTGGGTCGGATTGGGGTGTCGGACATATTGTGAGTCTGTTCAATTACGTGCTGTTTCTAGAGCTAACGATACTGGCGTTAGTGTTTACATAGTCAGTTACATTCGTACACCGGCTAATCGTATGCACTAACCGATGGTCTACGCTCCAGAACGACGATGTATTCTTCAGTCGGGACCTCAGCGCAAGAGATTTCTACATGGCGGGTACGTCTTGCAAACACATCAGTTGCAACCGAACACTAAAACGCGTACCGTTATAGAGCACGGGATAGTTATGCGTATGCAAAACTACATTACGATATCTCCTGACCCAGAGGTACCTCAACACGATGGCCTAGAATGGGAGAGCCTTCAATATAGCAATTGGCTGCTCAGTAGGTTCTACAATTCTAGACAACGCTCGACTACTTACCGGTTTATTCTTTCAGGCAACCGATTCGGCACTCGGCACCGCCCATACCCAACGCACCTCGCAAAAACCCTTTCCATCCCAATGCTCCAGGAAGTATCCCAGGCGTGGTCAGAGGAGACCTTGCTGGTAGAATCCCGTCCTTTCCGAGGGATGAAGCACATGGACTGGTTCGGCACAGGGGAGTCGCACATAACGGGAGGGTCGGCGGACATGTATATGGTATTCTTGGAACATCATTGGGTTGTCGAGAGGTGGAGGGAGGCTTTGCTTTGGAGTTGGGTAGTGGGAAGAGGTCAGCACCGGGCAGCGAACCACCATGAATCCAATGCAGACGCATGGACGAAGTCGATTGCGCGGGAGGCCTGGAAAGAGCTTGGTGGAAGTGCCGATAAATCAGTCTTGGAGGTCCGTCGGGCTCGACGTGGCACGCTAGATAAGGCAAACGAGTGGGCAGGCACACAAGCGACCACTCTGACATTCTGTAAGTTGAAACCAAATAGATTCTTGATAAGACGTTAGCTGAATAGTCCATAGCGAGCTTGGATGGATATCCATATTCGGAAGGCATGGGCGAAACGGGCTGGGTGTCCGAGGGGGATGTATGCGAGATCAATTTTGACCATTGCTTCAACAACCACGATTCGGCCAGTCGTACATTCCAGCGAGTCGCGTTCGAAGAGCCGACAGCATGTGGCGATTGCAGTGAGTCCATAGTGTTCAACCGGCATCCCAAACTAATAGAACGTCTTGTTTAGTTATTCGTGCACTCATCAATAAGAGTGGAGAGCGAGGGCTAGAAGCGTTCCTCCCGCCTGCCTCCAGTGAATCGAGCCGGACTTGGCAAGGCGGTGCCGCCAAGCTGCCGGTATCGGCGAGATGGCAGGATACAAACTTCCAGTTGTCGAGCGTGTTAGGATCTAAGAACATTGAACAAGCAGATGTTAAAACCTTCGTCCTACAAATGCTTCAGAGGTATCGGTTTGTCCTCGGTGAGTATATCCTTTTAAAGTAGAAAAGACGTATAACTCACCTGCACCCTCAACCAGGCGAGACCCCATTCCTCTTCGCCATTGTCACAGACCCTCAAAGCGCAGAACGAGATACACAAAGGATCGACCAAGACGAGTCCCTAGCTATAGTTTGCGTAAATGACAATGTTGCTGAAGGCGACGACCGAGTGAGGGAAATCCTTGGACAGTGGATGGGTAGTCGGTGGAATCAGAGCGCGAGCTGGGAGCGAGATCAATGATGTGAGGAGCACGGAGGGTGGCAGGGGCTCAAATGTACTTGTAGATTACGACGCGCCTTCTTTGTTGATATTGTATACTATAATCAAACGACTGTTAAACTTAGACTCAGTACAAGAATAGCTCACCTTTCAGGGAGCCCCGTGGATTGAGTTGCGGAGGAACATCCAACATCCAACCTACGACCCGCGTACGTCGCCCGTGTAGCACTCAACGAGTTCGACCCAAAAATCCAGTCAGCAGAAAAGGGGGAGCGCCATAGTGGTCGTCAAACTCTGAACCTTTAAGTTAAGTTGGGCGAAATCAGCGCATGGATCCCGCCCACGTCAAGAACCCAGCACACCTCGACCGACGGCATAAATGTCTCATTTGAATGTACGGCACAGGCTCCAACTAATTATCAACATCTCGATTTAAAACAGTCTTCTGATAGATACAATGGCAGTCGGAGGGCCAAGCCAGTACGGATATATTGATGACACAAAAACCATCGTCTAAATGTTAAGTCAACGGGCGGAAGATTTGACAGAGTCAAAAGTCAAGAAAAAATGTCGTAACGGAGCAATAGTTCAAAGAGTCCGAAGCCAAGAAAGAGCTAGATAATTGTCAGAGAAATGATAAGATATGTTAAACTGGTGAGATGTTGGAGGCAGTATGTTGGAGAACTGTTCTATGTGCCGTGGTGTGAATAGAAAAGGCCTGTTTCTACGGATCGGGAACCTATGCGAACGGTAGCACTAACAAGCCAACAACCACTCCAATGAGGACGGTAGGTATAGGCATGTTCAATCGGGCGCCACTCCTGGTCGGGGAGTAAGTATGATGGGTCGGGTAGCGTAGGAAGTGTGACTTACCCTTCTGGTCTAGTAACGATTTTAACCTCTAAAACAGCAACGAGTCCGTCTTGAGCGGGTCGCCCATTCTCCTCTACCGTGATGGGATGGTTGACACCGTCTGAAGAGTTCGAGAGGAGGCCAGAAACATAGGTTACGGTGGTCTCGTATACATAACCTGAAAACAGCTATCAGTAATGTTTCATGCTATAAGAATTCCGCAATACTCACCTCCGTAATGACTCTGGCCACTGAACGTTGGAGCTGTTGCTGTAGGAGCGGCACTTGTTGTGGTTGTTGCAAAGGTTAAAGACGCTGTGGGTATTGCCACTGGGACTGTTACGGTACCCGAGAGGGAGTCCGAAAGCGCAACTACAACGGGGGCCGAGAGCGTATCAGTCGGTAGGGCGGTCGAGAGAGGGAAGGTGATATTCGGAACAAATGAGGTCGGGGGGACGGTGTTGGTTGCGGCGACCGACACACTCGACAGGGACTTCACCGAGTCCGGAATTGCCGGGGACCCCGGAACGTCCGAGGGAAAGTTCAAAGCAGAGACGCGTTGCGACGTCAGATTGCCAACTATCCAGTCTCTCCCAAGGTTATATCCATTTCGGACGATGTCATGTCCCAACTCGATAGGAAGCTCGACAGAAGCACTGTCAAGTCGTTCGGTCAATCGAATTTCCATTTGAGGGCCGAAATAAATGTTAAACTTACGCCATGAAGACAGCGCCAGTGCTTTTTTGGACCCAGTACCGGAAATGGTTCCCGCCTTCGACGGTCTCGCGACACGTTCCCACATAGGCGTCGCCAAAGTTGTATCTCATCACGGCCGTCTCGTTGACCGCGCCTTTGCCATCGCCGAGATTCGCTTGCTGGTCGGACCCGAGATGTTGTCCAAGACACTCTCCGGAAAAGTCCACAGACCTGAACAGACGTTAGCTGCGGCCCATTTCAGTGTGGCGGAATAAGACCCACAGGAAAAAGTTACGCAGGCCGCCCTTATCTTCCCGGTCGACTAGAACGTCTTTATCACTTTTCGCACTGAGTATGAGATTCAACGGCTCTCCTAGCCCGGCGGGGTAGGTAGTAAATCCAGACTATGACAGTAGCTTGTTCAGCTTCAGGATCCACAGTGAATTTGAATACTCACGGTGAGCAGGGACCCGCCATCTGCCCGAGGGTCGTTGTAACCAGCATCAGGCTCGTCCCTCCGAACATGTTGACTCCAACGCGGGACAGAATACCGGGACGCTGCAACATTACGGGGATTCAAAAATCCAAGGCCCTCCAGGGACAAGGCAGATGCAGGTTGGAGAGCGGTGATGATCGAGAGTATGGCAAGGATGGTGTTGGCACTGCGTGCCCTATGGCGTTGAGTGCTCATGAGCGTAAGGAGATAAATACTGTTCAATTAAGAGAGAAAAGCAGAGTATAGGTCAAAAGAGGGAAGTGATGATTCCGGTTGTAGTCTTATGGTTGGGCGGCTTAGCGCGGGTCGCGCAGGGTCAAGACGAGGAGGAGAACAAGAAGCCGGCGAGTCGAAAGTTGCCAGACCCTGGATTCTGACGTGCCTCCCGGAGACGAACCCTGAGGAAACAAAAGTGTATCGAGCGCATTCCTTCTTGGCTTGTGTTCTCCCCACGGTGCCTTTGTCTCTCTGTCTACTGCGCTGCCCATAAGTCCGGCTCTCTCACCAGTATTTTACGAAAAATCCAACATTCAACACGTTTTTACCAAGGCACGCCAAGCAGCCCAGATGAGCCACGCCGCCACAAACAATGATTTCGCTGGGCTGGATGTGTCTCTTGAACGTCGACTTTGCAGCTCAATCGAAGCATCAAGTGGCTCTCTATGGACACTACCGCCTCCCGGAATACCAAGCGATGTACTACGCAGCCATATAAACGACGAAACACGGCGAGCGCAACAGGCTCTCCTAGGCTCGGGGATTTTCTCACAGGCTATGGGATCTACGATTACTCAAACTTTCAGCTCTTATCCATCCCGTGTTCAACGTGTGAGTTCAAAATCACACACGTAGATGATTCGAATAATAATTAATTAAACGGTTTATAGGCTATCACGCTGCAAATGTCAGACCACACAGTGCTAAGTCGTATGGCTTCTCGATTACCTCTATATGCGCACAAATTGCCAGCAGGCACCAGAGGTTCAAACAATGCAGATCCACCCAAGGTCCAACTCTTGTATGCAGCAGTATCAGTCTTGGCAGAACGGCACGACAGAAATCACGTTGAAGGATGGCTGAAAATGCTAGTAGGAAACTTGGTTCCAATCATCATGGAAGTTGTCGCAGATTGGGAAGACTCGCAAGTCGAACCTCTACGTGAGTACTTTTTGTGTTCTAAGCGTTTTCGTCTCTCAGTTGTATGCGTAGATACCATGGATGTAATATCCGAGGACTTGAAGGATCTCGAGATCATCGATCATCAAGTCGAAGGTCGGTCGAGAATCGAAGCCTTCGACCTGGATGACGATGATGAAGACTTGGGAGCCCTCCTGGAGAGCCATTTGAATGGGCTGGACCCACTAGAAGACGATATGTAATATATCTTATAAATTGTATACAACTACTAGATCTATGCACTAGCTTTAGTATTTCAGAGCACGCTGTTGGGGCTGGGGTCAATCAATATCCACATGCTGAGCATGAGACAACTCACGAATATCCCCCATCGACAATCAGCTGAGACCCAGTGGTATACGACGAAAGCCCGCTTGCTAACAAAGCATATACGCTCAGAGCATTTTCAGACACGACGGACTAATACCACCCACCGATAAAAGCAATGGACTTTCCAATCTCTTCAGGATCAGCCATCCTCCCCAATGGCGTTCGCTCCTACACCTCCGTTCAGATCCACACCCCAACACACGAATCAATTCACTCACAAGCCAGACTTTCTGCATATCCTGATTTCCCATCGCAGTCATCTCTGTCGCGACGTACCCAGGCGAAACAGCGTTGACGCGAATGCCGTGCTCGGCCCATTCGTACGAGAAAGCTTTTACGAGCTGGGTTGCAGCTGCATAAAGCTGTCAGGGGATACCAAGGCCGAATGAATGAAGTCGGCAAACCTGATTTGCTGGCGTTATAGATGGCCTGTTTTTGAGGCGTGTTGATAACCTGTGCACCTATAGGGGTATTAGTGAAGGGACTTGAATGTGCTGATATGGTACTTACTCATCGAGGAGTTGACGACTATCGAACCGGGTTGCTTGGCCTAATAGCGAGTAAAACTGTTAGGTGAGGAACTTATACAATACATTTCACAAACTACGCACAGCTATCCAGTGTCTAACAAGGAGAAGATAATTAGTAAGAGAAACAATGCATACACTCCGACTTACTTAGCAGCAGCCTGGCAAAGGAAGAACACTCCCTTAACATTAACCCCCAACGTCCAATCCACAATATCCTCGGGCGTGTCAACCGCATCGATCTACACCATCCGAACTCGTTCAGTACCCCATTCGAAGCGCGCAGGAAAAAAAAGACATACATGCTTGCACACCCCAGCATTACACACCAACACATCCAACCTCCCGAAATCCTTCGCAGCGAGCTCGATCACCTCGGCCGATCGCTCAGGCTTTGTCGTATCGCACTGGTACGTCTTGATCTTGACCTTGTACGTCGACTCGAGGTTGCTAGCGTGCGTGGTGGCTTCGTCTGCGCCGCTGTTGTAGAGCAGCGCAACGTTCGCACCAGCTTTGTGAGGTAATACATCAGTGAAAGGAGGAACGAAGAGCATATACTTACTCACCTTCTGCAAAGGTCTTCACGATGGCTGCGCCGATGCCTATCGTAGTCTTTTCTTCAGTGAAGGCTCGCGATAACGTTCATGGGAGTATACTACCTCGGTTCCCACCAGAAACCACCACAGTCTTCCCTACAAAAAAAAACAGAGTCAATCACAAATAACAAGATCTCCCGACGGATGTACACACCAGTAAAATCAATCGTCAGAGGCATCTTTCCAGGAGGCAAGTAGGTAGTGAGGAGAACTAAGAGAGGAGTTTGGTAGTGAGTCAAGCTTGGTGGTCGACCTGTTTAAAAAGGTGCAGGATGGTCGATACATCCCATTTCATTCTAAACCACCGAGTGGGGGATTCCAATTCCCCATCAGGGCACGGCGGAACTCGGGCCGAAATCGCCGTAGCTATATTCGGATCGGAACCGTGACAGCCCCCACCAAAGGGGATATCAGCGGCGACTGCAGGCGTTTCTGTTGGAAAGGTGCAAAAAGACGTAAAAAGGTATTCCATTAGCCCAACGTGGGGGTCGAACCCACAACCTTGAGATGACCGTTTTAAGAGTCTCACGCTCTACCGATTGAGCTAGCTAGGCGCTATTTATTGACGCCAAATATCAAACACAAAGAAAAACGCCGATTTCCCTCTTGCAAAAACGTAACAGTTTTACGCAATTCTCTCTCTGACATGACTCGCCTCAACGCAAATGGAAAAATAACTAAATTGTCAAGAACTGAAGTCGTAACAGTGTCGTGATAAGATAAAACAGAGCAGAACAGACCGAAACCATGCCAGACCAGACAGAAAAACGCGAATACACCTCCTTGTTCTATGCACCACTTTCCCTCCCTCTCCTTCCCCTCACATTCCTCCTTCTATTTCCCAACCTCCTCTTCACCCGCCCCTTCCTTCAAATTACTCCCCGCACAGACAAGATACAATCAACGGAAAGCATATAAACTAACAAGCAAACCAGGCGATATACACATCCAGAGGCAGACCATCGCACAGGTCGACAACGCAAAGGGTAGAACAACGCGCAGGGGTGGGGGTATACATTCATTCTCAAACCCGAATTTTATATCGGCCCGGAGAGGCAAAACGTTGACCGTGTCCTAGTCCTTGACTCGATGCGTCATCAACCACGCTCCCACGCCAATCGCGACAAACGCAACAGCTGCGGCACTCAGTACAGGCGGAGGCTGCACACATCCATCCGAACCAACACCGAGACGACAGGCACAACCACAGCCAAGAACCACGCAGGTCAGAATGACACCTGCCACCACGCCCAGCAAAATACGCACCACGTCCTTGACACTCATCCCCATCACCGCGCGCTGAACAGCTGTTCTCGCGTCCTCTACACCTGCTCCTGCACGTTTCTCTAATTGGCCAGGGGAAGATGTGGAATTCGACAGGACACCCTTTGTCGGTGTCTGGTCTAGGGCCCGGGTCTGCGTCTCGCCATCCTCGTCCTCCTCACATTCATCCTCAGACGGAGACGTAGCCCGGGTCGACACACTCGCATGTGTCATGCTCGATGCGAGAGACGAGTTGTCCTCCCCGCTCGAGCCGCGGCTAGACCGTTTGCGAATCCGTTTCCGTGTCGAAGGAGAGGAGAGCGACGAAGCCTGGCCATCCGCGTGCAGGGTACTCGAACTCTCGCCGTGCGATCGCAGAGGCGAGCCCTCGCCGTCGAGACCCATAACCGAAGACCCAAGACCGGAAATTGCGCGCACAGCGTCAGCGCGGGTTCGCCCCTCTCTTCGAATCTCCGCGACCTGCGCCCGTGCGTCCTGGACATGATCCTCCACCTCGCCCACGCGAGCGCCGACATCGCCAACCTGTGCCTCCATCTCGCCCACACGAGCATCAAGATCCCGCACACGTGCGCCAACCTCTTCCATACGCGCGCCGATCTCCTCCACACTGCCGACCTTGCCCTCCACGAGTCCCATTCGGCCCTCAACCTGTTCAAGACGCGCTTCAAGCGAGCTCGAGTCTGTCGCAGATACAGCTGAAGGCTCGGGTCGGTGCCCGTCCATGACAGCGCGGACCTGCTCAAGCGCAGCGGCGAGCGTTCGTTTCTCGGCCTCACGCTCCTCCTCGGTCCGCGCACGCCACGCGTCCCACCGGCGCTCCATCTCCCGCATCAACTCACTCTTCACAAGTCTCGCCAGATCGCTTTCATGCGCGTCATTGGCTGGACTCTCGGGTTCGGATCTGCTTTCGGATACACTTCCGAATCCGGGCCCGGTCCCGAGTTGACCGCCCAAGACTCGTGACGCACGCTGCTCTTCCTCCAGAGCGTTAACCTTGGCCTCAAGCGCCGCAATCGTGCTCGATGCGCGGGCAGCATGCGACTGCAGGCCCTGGGACACCGCGATAGCCTGTTCGAGTTGGGCGGTTAAAGCCTCGAGGCGCGAGGCAAGGATCGCGTTTTGGTCGTGGTGCGCCGAGCCGTTCTGGTCGTGACCGTTCTGGCGCGCCTGATGCTCGTCGTCCATAAGTCCGCGTCCCATAGGCTCGGGAGTCTTGGGTCGGCCGACGTTGCGCCCCTCGTCAAGATCTTGATCCTCCTCAGGAACGATCGTGCATACGCTTCTCGCGTCCGAGTCGTCATCATCGTACTCCTCCTGCGAACCTCCACGAGCCAACATATTTCCACCCTGCCCGAGATCTCCCTCGCCCTCTCCCTCCTCCAGCTGGAGTTGGAGTGGCAGGGGAGAACGAGCGCGGGCGAGCATCTCGCGCATCGAGCCGACCTCGCGCTTGATCGCCTCGTGCTCCTCCACGAGTCTGTCCAAGGCACGGATCTTATCTACGTGAGCCTGGAGGGAAGACTGAGTCTCCCGAAGCTGGGTCTGCATAGCGGTGACGGCAGCCTGCGCCGCAGCGGTGTTGGCCGGAGAAGACGATTGTTCAGGGTCGGGCTGGGTAGGTGGGCGGACGGGAGGGATGAGGTGATGTTGAGGTGGCGGTGGCGGCTATAACCCCGATTTGACCGAATTAGAACAAATGAAACAATAGAGTACGAGGGACTTACGACTGCGCCGCCACCCATGGTATCATGGATGTCGGACATTGCGGTGGTAAGAGAGTGGAGCTCAGCCCCAGTCTCACGCGATTTTTGGAGCTCGTTCTGAAGCTTGTTCAAGATATGATCAAACGATAGGCCCTTGGAGCCCGGGCGGGTCTGGCCTTGACCGAGTCCGCCCAGGCCACCGAGTTGCGAGTTGTTGCCGCTGAGCGGGCCCTGCTGGCGACGCGCAATCGCCTGGGCCTGTTGAGCCTGCTGCTGCTGATGTTGGTGTTGATGCTGGGCAAACATCGCCTGCTGCTGGTGTTGCAAATGGGCATGGTGTTCCCGGGCCGCGGCTTGGGCGTCTTCAGGGGTGAGGACGACAAAAACGCGGGTCGCGACCTTGTGGTGGATGATGGTTTTGTTATCTTCACCGACAATGTCGATACCAAACTCGACTATATCTTCAGATTTGAGCTCGCACGGTTCCGACTCGACCGACTCGGCAGAAAGACGGTCGCCATTAATAAAAGTCCCGTTGGAAGACTTGACGTCCTTGATATATATCTATAGGGGTGTGTTGAGACGTCATCGCAACGGTGTCGAGAAAAAGACACTTGAGAGTGAAAAGACTGACCTTGCCACCCTCCTCCCAAACCTCGGCGTGTTGTCTACTGAGAACTTTGGAGTCGAAAAATCCGTTGCGCTCGCCCGGGACAGTCTTCGCGTTGGTCTGACGACCGATTTTGACGCGGGCACCGCCGGCAAGTGCGATCTGCTTTGGAATGAATGTGTCGTTGAGAGGGTAGAGGTAGAGCGCGGGGCAGGCAGGCGGGGGTTGCATCTGGTAGGGGGCCATGGCGGCGGTGGGGAGACGGACAAGAGTCATGGGACGTGTGATGTGGACTAGCCCTGAAGAACCAAACAAGATGTGCCGCCACACAAAGATACCAACGAGGCGAAATGCACAAGGGAGAGGCTTGCGGTGCTCTTGCTGTGCGGCAGAGGCGAGGCGCGGGGTGTAGATGTACGGGATACTGTAGGTGTACGTGAAGATGGGGATCTTCGGATACCAGCCAAGGCAGAGTTCCGGCAATAACCAGCTGTCTTTCTCTTTGCGGATTTGGCTTTGGCTTTAATCCCGGACTTTTCTTGTTCTTTTATACACGCTTCACGCAGCTTTCAGCAAGCCACCGCTCGAGTCTGTATACCGCACCCCGTAACTCGTCGGCCACAAAACGCCTGCATCGTGTTCCGCTAGCAGCCACTCTGCGTCCACTGGGCACCAGAACGACGCAGGCTATATACTGTGTTAGCCCATCGTCACACCTCGTGTTAGATTCGGAGATACTTGACGCGTGCAGGATTCCCCGAGGTGTGGAGAGCACACACGCACAAGTCCAGCCCTACTGCGATAATATAGCCCCTGTACACAGCGCGATAAGGACCTGTGCTGGACTTACGCATCTGGTCAACACAGGCTTGCTCTTCGGCCAGTGTACATCAACCTGGGACGCCAACTCTATCCTCCAGCCTCGACGCGACCGACACGTGCAGTTTCGGTCACACGCCTGAGCTGGGTGTATGCGCTGACGTAACTCAATAGACCCATTTAAGGGACTAGCAGGTCCCAGACGTCACCCACAACGACAAGATGGCGGACGACAACGCTGAGCCACCACGCAAGGTCGGGTCACTGCGCGACCGCATTGCAGCCTTTGAGAAGCCCGCAGCTGCTAGCAATGCACCCCTCCCTCCCAAGCCCGCGCCCAAGCAGTGGGCGTGGAAGAACAAGCAGCAAGACGCACCCGCCGCACCGACTCCAAGCGAGAGCACCTCGACTCCGGCGGCCCAGCCTGAACGGGCGAGGTCGCGTTCCCCACCTCCTCAGCAGAATGCGTTCTCTGCTAATGATGCTCGCGACGCCATCGCGGGCGGATTTGGCAGTCTCAAGGAGCGGATGGCCGCGCTGCAGGGACGCGCTGTGGTAGGGGGCCCCGCAGCTCCCCCGCCAAAGCCAAAGAAGCTTGTCCTCGAACGTGCTGTCAGTCCCCAACCGAAGCAGCCTGACGAGGAACAGTCGCACGAGTCCGGCCCTGCGCCCGAGAAGGATGACAAGGAGACGGAGAACGTGAAAGAGAAGGAGGAGGATGTGCCTCCCGAGGACGAAGATGAAGAAGAGCGTGCGCGTCGTGCGAGAATCGCGGAGCGCATGGCCAAGGTAAGCTTTCATTTGTTCATTGTGTTCATTTGGGCTAATCATATATTATCTACAGCTTGGAGGCGCACGATTTGGAATGGGCCCTCCGGTATTCACTCGTCGTGAAGAGGCCAAGCCCAAAGACGAAGAGGCTGAGCCCAAGACCTCTAACGATAAGCCTGTGCAGGAACCCAAACCCTCTACCGACGACGCCAAACCCGATCTCGGTGAACCCAAACCAGACTCTGACGCACCCAAACCCTCGATCGACGAGTCCAAGCCGGACGTTCAAGACCCCGCGCCCAAGGCCGAGCTCGACGAACTCAAACCCGAGGCTGACAAACCTCAGGTCGAGGCTGGTGAACCCAAACTGCAGACCGACGATGAACCCAAAGCTGAGGCCGACGAGCGCAAACCCGCCGGAACAGATCCTGCCCCGCACATCATCGAGCCTGCCCCAGGTGCCGCTGATGTTACGTCCCCTCCAATTACGTCTCCGCCCCTTGGCGCCTCTCCCCGCTCGCCACCAACGAGTATGCCTATCCCTGCTGCCCCGAAGCGGGCTGCTCCGCCTCGGAAGAAGAGTTCGCGCAAGCAGCCAGAAGCCAAAGAGGGCGAGCAAGCTCAGGAGGAGGGTGAGGAGCCTAAAGACGAGGAGGTCAAGGACGAGGAACCTAAGGTAGAGGAGAACAAGGAGACTGGAGAGGTTGTCGCGGCACCAGCTGAAGACAAGTCCAACGAGGTTACTCCTGCTGTTAAGGATGATGCTCCCACTGCCACGGAGGAGCCCCCTACTGCTAAGGACAAGGCCCAGACCCCGGCGGACGATGGTCCTGAGCCAACCGCCAAGGACGAAACTACCTCCGCACCAGCTCCTACTGCCGAGCCAATGGACGAAGACGAGGACGAAGAGGACGAAAAATCTACTACTCAAGGTATAGCTGGAGCTATCTACAACATCGGAGCAGCGCTAGTTCCCACCTCTATATCTTCCTTGCTACCTGAGCGTGCCATAACTCCACCTCCTCCAGCACGCGAACCTACGCCACCACCAGCGCGAGAGCCCACCCCGCCCTCTGAGCGTGTGGCTACGCCTCCTCCAGCAGCTCGAGACGCAACCCCACCCCCTCCACAGACTCCCCCACCCGCTCAACACACGCCCACGCCACCCCGCTCCCGCCGCGAATCTGGAGCGCTAGGGCGTCCATCAGGATCTCCATCAGGGTCCCCAATCCGCGCGCCCGTCCCTGTACGTAGCGGATCCCATCCCGATGCTGTGTCGCCCGTTCCAGATAGACCGGCGTCGCCCATACCATTTGCGCATGGGTCGCCTGTGCCGGCTAGGTCCGCTTCTCCCGGCCTTGTGCGCTCTCCTTCTCCTGCGCCTCGTCCTGTCTCGCCCGTTGCAGCGCGTGCTATTTCTCCTCGCCCGGTCTCGCCTGCCCCGGTTTCTCCTCCGCCCCGTAGGGCGTCCACGCGCCGTGCATCGATGTTGCGCTCGGAGGTAAACTTCGATTTGGGCACATTGGTTGCTGGGCCGGAAGCGGCACCAACGGCCGAGCCGGAGGCTATGGATGTCGTCAAGTCAGAGAATCAGGAAGAAGTTTCGCCTGAAGATGAAGAACGTACGAGGCGCGCGAACATTGCCGCTCGTATGGCCAAGCTCGGCGGTGTTCCTATGGGCATGATGGGTGTGGGTCCGGGGTTCGCTCCGCAACGGAGGGGGAGCGCCGAACCTGAGCGTAAAGCCAGCTCTGGAAGCGCATCTGAATTCGTCCCGCCTCCTCCGCCGCCTGCGCGTAGGCAAGATAGCACTCCTCCTGCTCCGCGTAGACAAGATAGCACGCCGCACGTATCGGAGGAGCCTGAGATATATGCCGCCCAGAGCCAGCGCAGGTCCTCTGTCGCCTCGTCTGTTAGTATGCATGTAGATGAGGAGGAGGAGGTTGAGCCGAGGGATGAGAAGGTACCGTTTTCGCCAAAGAGTGCATCGGGGAGGGGAACCCCACCGCCGTTGAGGAAGGGAAGTGTAGGGAGTTTGGGTGGGAGACGGGCCAGTGGAGAGGTATGTATGCGTTCATTTTTTGGGTTTGTATGTGTTACTGATGTAAAGTTATAGATTAGGAGGGATTCGGTTGCTAGCGAGGGGAAAGATGAGGGTGGGGATGTTCAAGTGAGAATGTCTAGTGCTTAGATAGTATAATTTGAGAAACTAAGTTGTGTTTCGGGCAGTCTGTCACACCTTCTCCGCCGCGCTCGTCCTCAATTCGGCGCTCACTCCCACCGCGTGCGCCTCCTCCAGTTCCGGAAGAACACACGACTGCGTTTGGGACAGATGAGCCCCCTGTACCGCCTCGTCCGAGCATGCCACCCCCGCCTCCTCCACCGGTGGTGGCTGCGGAAGAGGAGTTTGTACACCCGCCACCTCCGCCTGCGGTTGTCTCCTCGCCTCCTCCACCCCCACCGACATTCTCGCCGCCCCCGGCTCCACCAGCGTTCTCGCCTCCACCACCTCCGCCTGCGTCGACGTTTACAGCTCCTCCGCCACCGCCGTCGTTTACGGCCCCGCCTCCTCCAACGGGCGCGCCACCTCCACCTCCTTCTGGAGCACCTCCACCGCCGCCGTCCAGCGCACCTCCACCTCCTCCATCGAGCGCGCCGCCTCCACCTCCCTCAAATGCGCCGCCTCCTCCCCCCGCAAACGCACCACCACCGATGCCGGCTAGCGCCCGCCCTCCAGTCCCAGCAACTTCCCCGCCTCCGCCAAGTTCGCCTCCTCCCCGTCCAGCTGTTCCCTCTGGCCGACCACCGGTACCTACGTCTCCGCCGCGCGTCGGACGCCCCACTCGTTCAATCCCGCCTCCAACAGGGGATGGGGAAGGTCCAGAGCGCAAGCAAAGCGTCCCGCTCCCGAGTCGCCGTTCGGACTACACGTCCCCGCCGCGTTCGTCTGATGAGCACTCGCGTGCAGCGCAGTTGGTTGGATTGGCTGCGCCTGACGAGCTTTCTGTGTCTGAGGAGCCTGCTTTGCCAAAGGTTTCTGGAGGCTTGGATGTGCTCTCGGATACGCCGTCGGTGGTAGCTAGTCCGTCTGCGGAGGGGACAGCAGAGGAAGAGAGCGAAGAGCAGGCTCGCCGTAGGACGATTGCTCAGCGGATGGCTAAGCTTGGTGGACTGAAGTTCGGTATGCCTGGGATGCCGCCGCCGCCTCGTCGCCAGCCTACGAACCCGCCTGAAGAGGCACACGAAGGAGATGAGCCGGCATCTGTTCCTGCTGCTGCTGTGGAAGCCACGTCCCCAGCTGTCGAGGATGATGGTTCGGAAGAATCTGAGAGGGCACGCAAGGAACGTATTGCTGCCAAGATGGCTGCGATGGGTGGTATGCGATTTGGCATGCTTCCACCTGGGGCTGGTGGTTCGCCCAAACCTCCCCCGCCGTCTGCCCCGCCTCCACCAAAGCCCAAGTCTCCGGAGCGCGCCGTGTCCGAGGCCGAGGATTTCACAACGCTGTCTGAGGGCCAGAGTCTCGAGGAAGAAGGCGTCCAGGTTGAGGCGGAAATAAGTGAGCCTGAACAGCTGGGCATAGAGGAGGACGAGCCTGCCCCTCCGCCTCGTCCTGCGAATAGGCCGCCCCCAGCTCCGCGTGCTATGTCTCCTCCAAGTCGCAGGTCGTCTACGCAGCGCCCGCCGGTCCCTGGGTCGCGTAAGAGCTCAGTGGACGTCGCTGCTTCTCAGCCGCAAGGTTTCACGATGGTCGAAGCAGCAGAGGTGGAGTCGGATGGAGAGGACCTCGCACCTCCCCCTCCCCGGCCTGCTACACGCCCGCCTCCTCCACCTAGTGCTCGCCCGCCGCCTCCGCCTGCTGAGGCGCCCGAGTCCGACTTTGAGCATGCTGGAGTCGACGAGTACATGACTAGATCGTTTGTTAGCGAGGACGAGACTCCCTACCCCGCTGGACAGGCGAAGCACCCTGAGTATCCTGCACCGACTGGCCAAGGTGGTTCGACCTTCACGACTCGCTCTACTCGAGAGCTGCCTGTGCCTCCCAAGACCCCTGCCATTCATCCCACCGCAGCCCCACCTCCGGGACCCGAGCCTGACCCTGACATGCTTATGGTGCTGTGGGGTAAGGTGGGCACGCAGGTCATGGAGAGCGCGATTGCGCTGGCCGAGAAGGGCAAGAAGTCGATCGTCGGGGACGGCACGAGCACTGGCTTTGTGGCTGCCGTTCTTGCTGGATGCCCAAGCGCATACAAGGCCTCATTCGGATGGCCTGTATTTGCTCAAACCGGATCCAGCGTCCAGCGCCGTTCGAGTGATATTATGCCAGGAGATATCATCGTGCTGACCGACGTCAAACTCAAGGGCCACAAGGGATTACAAGGCTACTCGACACAGATTAACGGAGAACTGGTCGGCGTGGTCGGCGAATTTGAGGCGAAGAAGTCCAAGGCCAAAGTGTGGCAGCCTGCGCTGCAGCCTAACTCGTATCCTGTGAGCAAACTGCAGATATACCCTCAACACGCGGCTGAAACGTTGCCTCAAATAGACTGTTGAATCAGTTAGCTATCGCCTGGAGGATTTGAAGAGCGGGTCTATTAAGGTGCGTGTAGTTCGATAGTTTTGGACTAGCAATCTCGAAGCTGACAACTTTTGGGTGTTTACAGGTCTACCGTGTCGCTGAGGACGCTTGAATTAGAGTTTCGTGATTATCAAAGCCGCTTGTTTATGGAAGGTATCGTTTGTAAATGAATCTTGACCTGTTTCAAACATGATGTCGATATGGTATGCTGGTTTGTGTTTGATGTTCCCGTTCTTGACACAAGTTCTCTGGACTTTGATTGGAATGATTTGTTCATTCAAGTACAGTGATCCACCATCATGTGACTCAACATTTTTGTGCCCTCAACCGGTTGCCTCATGGTGATCCTATCACTCTCAAATCTTGAAAGCAGTATCAATAGCCCGTTAAGATACATAGGACAAAAAATTACGAAATCTTGCCTCTCCGTTATCGCGATATTCATCCGGGTGTGTTGACCCCAGCAGGAGATACAAACACCAGCACCCTGAATCAATTGAAATGGTACAAGCAGGTGTAATGTGCGGACCCTGCTCCTAATACATTTAATTTGATTCATTCGGTGGTGGTGATGCAATTGGTGGTGGATGACTGTACCTGCAAAGCAACAAATAGCAAATAAAACGATAACGACCAGCATACACCAAAAAGAGCGACGAATTACACCAAGATATAAATAGACACTCGAGCCCGGCCAAATGACACGACCCCGGAAGAGTACCCAACGACGGGTCTATATCTACTTGACAAGGGGACGAACACCCATACCGTCGTCCTTGAGGCTGCGACCTTTATACTGTTTAACTTCCTTCTCGTATTGGCCTGCCGGGTACCCGGTTAGATTGAAGAAATGCTAGCTCCACCCCTATAAATTACGCACTGAGCTCCTTGTCACTTTTGATCTTCTTTGAGCTGGTAGCTTCATCCTTCTTAGCATCTTCATCTGGACGAGGTCGCTTCCCACGATTTTTCTATAGCGGAGTGAGTGAGTACCCTCAGTGCGTACATCTTATTGCTCACAAATCGGTCTGCGAACGCTCGTTTCCTACGATATCAGGTGCTCAGTAAGTCTGACGACTATCACATCCAGGGGAGTGACCTACTTCAGAGCTGCTTCCTCATTACGCTGCTTCTCTGTCTCGGCCTATTCATCGACCGGATGAGATATACAAATGGGGTATCATTTCGAGGAACACACTCACCTGTTTAGTCTGCTGGGGTCTTTCTGAAACTGTCCCACCATTCGAAGCAGTTTCCGCCAACTTCGGAGGCTTGGGGGTTGCAGCATTCAGTATAGGCAGCTCGCTTGTATGAGGAGGGGAGGTGGTTGAAGTGACCTGCCGGTTGGAGATGCTACTCAGACTGGGCAACGTCGACATGTTATAACTATCAACTTGGGGCAGTAAAATAGTGCAAATCGTGAGCCTGGTATTGGTGATAAAGAGCAGAATGAGGATTTGAGAATGTGCCACATGATCATCTGAGATAAATGACGGCCACGCTCGGAGTGTTTCCAGCAACCATACTACGCAGCATTATTTCGCGAATGTCGCCTAGCTAGCTCAATCGGTAGAGCGTGAGACTCTTAAAACGGTCATCTCAAGGTTGTGGGTTCGACCCCCACGTTGGGCTAATGGTTATCATTTTGCTTTGACAGTTTAAATTACCTGTTGTTTACCGATCAGGGTATATTTTACTTTTGTCGCCGAGTTGGTTACGTTTTTTATGCTACGTGATCTACAATAGGGTAGTTTTGGGGTGGCAGTGGTTCCTATGAACGCATGTTTAATTTAAACATACCCGCAACATGCTGTATGCCACCCAGAAGTGGGACAACGTCCGGTAGCGGAACATGGTTAATTGAGCTGATAATATGCACGAGACAATTCAAGTGCTTATAAAGTACATCTCCTTTGTCTGCGACTCAAAAGATGGAAGCATTTGCACAAAGTTTGTGTGTGGGGCATAGATTTCCTGTACGAATGGGCATTTACCTACTATCTTCGTTGTTGCAGACCTACTTTTCTGTGACTGCATATACACGCACCTTAGACACTACAGATAGTGACCAACCACGACCACATCCAATCTTCTAATTGAATGTCTGCTCCTCAGACAAAACACATAGTCCGTCACTGTGTTTACACTTCTATGTGGCAATAGGTGCAAATGAAAGCATTCTAAAATCAGGGATTGATTCTTCACTTGAATATCTACTATGCT
>MU132146.1:828750-852655 GCA_015039395.1 Ceratobasidium sp. AG-I | reverse complement strand
AACCATTAGCCCAACGTGGGGGTCGAACCCACAACCTTGAGATGACCGTTTTAAGAGTCTCACGCTCTACCGATTGAGCTAGCTAGGCGCTGTCAATGATTCACCCATAACAGTTATCAAGCACAAAGAGATTTCTTGACGATAGCAAGCATTACCCCTTCTATTTCTCCGCCGTCACTCATGCCTCCCCACGTTCTCCTCCTCAAAAACCTAGACGACGCATCTCGTCCCGACGCCTACCAATCTGCATTCACCTCGCATAATATCTCTTCGTCTATCATACCCACACTATCGCATTCGTATACAAATCCTGATGAGCTGGCGGATGTTATTGCCCACGGCAGGGATGGTAGCAAAGAATATGGAGGGGTGATTGTTACATCTGGACGAGCAGTGGACGCTTGGGTTAATGTCCTGAAAGTATTAGACGGAAGGGAGGGAAGAGTTGGTTTAGGCAAGTCGCATATAATCTCTCTCTCATAGCCCGTGTGGTATATTAATTATGGGGCAGGAGTGGATGGGTGGGCGGACACACCGTTCTACGTAGTCGGTCCAAGAACAGAGAAACAGCTCCTGGACGCACGAAATTCCGGACCTAGGCATTGGAATGCGAGGTTACCTACTCCAGAGCTCGTGCTGGGAGCGAAAGAGGCTGGAACGGGCGAAGCTCTCGCCAAGTTCATTTGTCTGGATTATCCATCTCGGAACAAGGATGGAATGCCTCTGTTGTACCTTGTTGGGGATAAGAATGCTGGAGGGGCGGAGGGCGTGTTGAGAGATGCTGGAATTGGTGTGAAGTTGGTGCAGGTGTATGCGACAGAACCTTCGGGGACGTTTGAAGAGGATTTTGGGAGGGCTGTGGGCGGGATTGCAGAAGGCAAGTAGAGAATTTTGAACCTGAGCGTTGGAATACTGAGTTTATTCTTTGGGAGTTAGGTCTGGAAGTGTGCATCGTGTTCTTCGCCCCATCCTCCGCCGAACTCGCACTCCCGACCATCCGTAAACACTTTACCCTCCGCTCATCCCTGTCCCCGCCCTCCCAAACAAGCAACACCCTAGACAAACCCATCGCAAAAGTAGTAGCCATAGGCCCAACAACAGCCCGAGCACTCTCCACAAAACACTCCGTCCCCGTCGACGCAACCAGCGCCAAACCTGAACCTGGGGCTCTAGTAGATGCTATCCTGTCGCTGTCACTTCCATCAGGCTAATTCAATGGGTATTAAAATCAAGTATGTACATTGTGAAGGGACTGTGGTATTAGGACGGTGTTATGGTGTGGGCCATCGATACATGGTTGTTAGATTCAAGTTCGGAGGGTATGAGTGTGGGTATAGGTCTAGGGTTCTCGTGGTAGGAGACACATCTAGGCGAAAACGAGCATGGTGCCTGCTAGAACACCGGAGAGAATCATCGTAGCCATTGCAGGAGTCGAGGCAGCTACAAAATCACCGTTGACTTTGACGACGCCCCCAGAGGTTTGGGTTGAGATTGGCGGTTGTACCGGGTTGGTAGGCGCTGCCATTTCGCCAATGTACTGCTTGCCGAGATCGTTGATAACACCGTTGGGGTCCATAAGTGCGTTGACCTGTAGATAGCGTATAGTAAGATGACTGGAGAAATGAGAGTCAGAGCGAGAAAACGTACGGGGTTGATAACTGGGTTCTTCATAGCACCGAACCACGCATAACGATGGATGTAATCCTGTTGGTCGAGCCATGCTTGGGTGGTGTTCATGAATGCGACTGCGTCGGCGTATGTGCACTGTTCACCTCCGTCTGCCTGTTTGAGAGCGGCGGCATGAGTAAATAAATCCAGAAACTAGTCCGTGTATAGAGGGTACTTACGAAGTTGTGGCAAGCAAACTCGGTTAACCAGATCGGCTTGGTGGGGAACGTCGCATGCATATCCTCCTACAAACAAGCTCGATTAAAGCACGGCTTGATGTGAACGAAGATTCAGCCATACCATGTAGGTAGTAAACTTGGTCGTATTGACTCCATACCAGTCTGGAAAAAATTAGCGCTTCAAATCCCACTTCATCGAATGTTTAGTAAACAATTACTCACGCAACGCCAAGAAATCGTAATTGCAGCCACCAGCAACCTCACAGGCATCCGCGAAATCAATCAACCATTGCTTGCTTCGAGTCGCAGCAGACATGGCGGGCGAACCGAGACTGACGCCGTACTGTCGGAGAGGCTCCATGTATGTTTGCCACCATTGGACAGCTTCAGCTGCAGTCAAATTCGATTGTCCAACCTGTTCAGGTCTAGCGGGACGAGAAACTTAAGTATGGCGGGTAGAACACTCAAGAACGATAACAAGGCTTACTCGTTCATCCCCAACACGTGTTTGATCCCTCGGGAGGAGATAGTCTCCTGGTTGACATGGGTCGAGAATGTATCGGCGTTCTTGGGGCCCCAGAACATAGGAACGTATTCAAGGTTGTTCTCGCCCTGTACCCAGTTGTTAGGTCCCCATGTGTAGTACCTAATCAAACGCTCAGTCCGGACCTCGAATCAATCAAGACGAAAAACGCACCATGAGACTTTTGACGACTCATACTGGGTGATATCCGCGTCACCACCACCCCAGGCAAGACCAGTCTTGTTCAAAGACACTCCTGTAGAGTTATCTGGAGCCTGCCGCTGTTGAATGACCGCAGCGTGACAAGTGAGAACGAGGCTGAGCGCCAGAGATAACGCTGGCAACATAGTAGTTGGTAGAAACTAAGCGAGGGAGAGGTCCAGCAGGACAGCGTCTAGATAGCAGAAAGCAGAGGGGGGATTATCCGAAACACAAGCCCAAGGCGAGTTGTGGCTCCTCTTTATGGTCTTATCTGCCATTCACGTCATGCCAAGGCGCACTCCGCTCCCGGAAGTGACGTATCCAGGGCGCGTGGCGGTGTGGCTATCCCCACATGGCTCAAGTCACGTGGATAATTCCCCCAAAATAGAATATCTGGTAATGGCCATGACAACGCCCGGGGGGATAGGTTCTTCATCAACAGCGTATCTTGCGCGCAGTACTTGGACGACCATCGCTGGATGACTGTCGTGCCAGCCTGGCGCATTCCACACTCGTTTTCGACCACGTCCCCTGTTCGGTGTCAGACAGGTCTCTGATTCCGTTCTGAACACGACTTGCCTGGTGCAAGATACTTGTTGAATTGCGGCCTGGACACCTTTTTGATATTTGTAGGAATCACGCTCCATGGCGAACGAGGAATCTAGCGCAGGAAGCAGTGGGAGCGTTCGGAGCTCTGGAGAGGGCAGGTCGTCGGACGAGACTGTTGTTGAGAGGCAGGAGGCGGGGCCCTTGCCTACAAAGCAAGGCGAACTCGGATGGACAGAGTCGGACAGCCAGCAAACTCGAGAGCCCGCGGCGGCCGAGGACGACCAGCTTCCAGCTCGCCATCCCGCTGACCGTTCATCCCCCACCCCGCTCGCACCTGCCGCACCAAATGCAATGCCCGAAACCACACTGCCAACCGCACAAGCCAACGCCTCATCGTCGAGCCTCCAATCCCACTCATCTGCATTCAAACAGTTTCTCCATAAATCCCGTCCGCTTCCTAAGATTCGCGGTATCCGTTCCAGCACCCTCCTGCGCGTCGTACTCGTTACGGGCACGCTCATCGGTACACTCATAGGCTGGATCGTCACAGTCACCCGTATGAACAAATGGTCCTCTGAATCGTCCCAATTCTCCCCTCCCCCGTCCGACCAACAAGGCGCCACGCCGTCCTCATCCGACGCAATGTCCCAAATGACGAGCTCCTCCCTCCTTTTTGTCCACGTCGGATTCGGAGGAGCCTTGCTATTCCAGTTGTTTATCCTCGAAAGGTCTGTGTATAGGCTCAGAGCTGAACGATACGCGTTTCTTCATCCCGAGGAGATGGTTGCTGCTGCGGGAGGGGACGGGTTAGGTGTTATGGGCCTTGCGCCGTGGAACAGGCCGCCGTTGCCGACGTACGCTGCTGCTCTTGGAGTCAGAGGTACAGGCGACGTTGAAGTAAGCCCACACATACCTCCAAACCGCAACCCAGCTGTATATTAACAATCCACGTGTATGTAGGACAACATAATAGCCGTCCCCCCTCCTCCCGAATACGGAAACACCCGCGGAAGCACACTCCTCCTCTTAGCCCACCTCCCATCCAACCTCACCCGACCTACATCCTCCCACTCCAGACTCACCTCCCAACTCAACACCAGCCCCGTATCCCGTCCAACATCCCAACGAACCCTCCGCGACGCCCTAGGCAGGACCCCAGACGCGTGGAGCCGCCCCGTGAGCTATGCCGAAGACGCGCTCAGGCAGGATGCGAGGCGGAGTTTGGACTTGGAGGCTGCGCTGACGCAGTTAGAGGGCGGGAGCCGGAGTCGGGGTAGTGTGGGTGTTGCGAGGCCGGAGGGTGCTGTGGTGAGACATTAGGAAGGAAGACTTGGTTAGAGAAGTCGGATCGAACTAGGTAGTGGTAATCTAAGAGGGATGAAGCGATTTTTCGAATGATGATAGCATGCTCCGAGTTGAGCGACGGACTATTTTGGATTTCAGACGGACGGCACGTACTATTTATACGGGATAGATACCCACCCACTAGCCGTGGGACAATGTACAGAATCTAGCTATTAGATTCACCCTGTACACCCATTCGTTCAAATATCTAAGCTCGAGGTAAACCAACGTATTGATTCAAACCATAGAAAGGTAAACAGATAAAACGAAACGAAAGTTCGGAGATAGATTACGGGGAAGTACGAAATGAACGAATGCGCTAGTTTGTTAAAGAAAGTGTAGGTCGTGAGCTGGGCAAGCCAGAGCGAGAGGAGTCCATGAGATGCGTATACAAGGGGTAATGTAAGGTCCAGAGCGACAAGACAAGACGAGTTAAGATGCGAGCGAAAGTCTATATAACCGAGAACAGGAGCAACAAACAGTTCCTTTTAGTTGCCAAATGAGAACACAAATACTTGTAGTGCTTAACCAGCGTTGGAAGGAAGCTCGATAGGGCAGTTGGCATCATTGATCTGAGTTCCGGCTGTAGGCTTGTTAATCAACCCTGCAATCGAAAGTTCGAGCACGAGGCGCAGCTGCAGACCTGTTTTTCGTCATCAGTTCTGGTCTGATCGGCTATTTTGGGGTCAGGCAGTAGACGTACCAGGTCGTTGTCCACCTGTCACTTGCGACTTGTTTTTGCACGCATTGTAAAAGTTGAGCCCTGCATTGGTCCTAATATTAGCCAGGGGTTAATGGGTGTGAATGATGGGCGGGGCTCACAGGTAGGGTCGGAAGAGTTTGCTGCTTGGTATGAGAATGTCACTGGAACTTTAATCTCTGCGTAGGACTTTGCGGGGACAGAGTAGTCGCCTAGATCGCCGGTGGCTACGAGTCGAGACGTGGTCACATCGTAAACTGTTGCGTGGATGTTGTTGAAATGCAGAGGCAGTACGACTTGGCTGTTGGTATTAACTAATTGAAAGAAATGTGTCAGGAGGCGGCTTTGGGGGAGAGAACGCGACCGACCTTGCAAGTCGATGAGAGCATCAAACGAAAAGTTTGCTGGTGATCTTAGGAATTGAGGATTCCCTCCGTCGGCTGCTGCACTCAGCGGAGCTTCGCCTAAGAATCCAAATCCGGGTACACGAGGAATGAAGATCGCTAACAACACTCCGATTCTACACCCCAAAGTCAGTACGTCGTTCGAGAGTGTGAGAGCTGGCACTCACACAACGACCATAAAGAAGATCCCAACCACAAGTGTTCTCCTCGTCGCCCATTGCTGACCACACAGCCCTCTCTGATCCCTATTAAACTCACGCCACTTTCGTCGACGTTCCTCTGCACGAGCCTCTGCTCGTCCAGACTTTGTCATATCACGGAGCTCAGAGGCTTTCCATTCGGCGCCGAGGGCTGGGACGGTTACGAGCTCGACTTGGTTCGCGGCTGTGCCTTCGGACGCTGTTGGATCTCGAATAGCGCGGTAGCTACTAACATGAATCAGCCAGTCTGTTATTAGCGGATCGTGAGAGTAAAATCCGAGCTCACCCGTCATCTGGTACGAATGGCGCAGCGTACCGCGGTCCCGCGTTGTTGAAATCGGCATAGACGTCCCACTCCTGCCCAGTCTCTTCGTCCTTCCCTCTTGTTCCCAAATCACCCTTGGGTCCGTCTATTCCGTAGTATGATGTTCGATCGTAGCCTCCCCCGCGACGGTTGGTGCTGTCATAGTCGAGCCCTTGAGTCGCACCATACTCATCTGGGCGGAAGAAGGACGAGGTAGAGTCGCGTCTGTTTCCCGTACCAGGTGTGTTAGGTGAGGCTGGATCTTGGGCATGCTGCCGGGGTTGGCGAGGGAGGCTGTCCATGTTTGAGGATGGCCGGCCGTAAAAAGAGGAGACCTGAGATCTACCGTCGGTATCCATTTCTCTGCGAGTTGCCATTATCGCGTGGTCGAAGAACTACTTCCTCTAGTCGGTATTTGTAAAAGTCGTTTGGGTGAAATAGAAGTGTACAAGTGACGAAAAGGGAGGGAGCGGTCTGGGCTGGATGAGGCAGCTGCAAGGAGAAGTGATGCAACGCAGGGAGGTTGTCACGTGCCTAGGGCACACGCTCTACAATCACACGTCTTTCTCTTCCTTCCTCTCCCTAGCCACCTACTCCTTTTATTTTTGTCATGGGTCCTCCAAGAGATGTCAGAAAGATTGCGGTCGACGGTATGTTGTCGTTGAGACTCTATATTAACTCCTCGCTCATTTTTATTATTATAGTCGCCATGTTTGCTGTCTCGAATGTGGGTCTGACTGCATCCATTTTCTCGCCCTTGCTGAACCTATTATCATCAGTTAGCACTGTATTATGCATTTAAGGTACTTCAATGGCTTGATACAACAGTTTGGGATTCTGACGATGCTTCCAGTATGTGATGTCCTCGCTCGACCCTCACCAGGAGAAACGAAAAGCTGCCAAGGCGAAGAGTGCACGAGTCCTCGATCGATTGGGAGTGAAGGAGCTTGAGCTCACCGAGTATGAAGGCACGTCACGTATTGCGCCACAGTTAGAGCTTCAGCTAATGTTAATTGGCGTCCACAGAGATTATTGCTGCAGAAGTTATACACCCCAACGACATACCCACCAAATTTGAAGGCACGTCTCGTCCCTCACCGGCATTTCCGGCTATAGTCTGACAACAAAGGAACAATAGATATTGGTGGTTTAGAACACATTATCTCGCCCTTGCGAGAGTCTGTCATCTACCCGCTCTGCTACCCCGAACTATTTGCATCTAATGCAGGTTTACTCGGTGCACCCAAAGGTGTACTACTATATGGTCCTCCAGGGTGTGGGAAAACAATGCTAGCTAAAGGTACATACCAACTGCCCGTCCCTTTACCCTACCTCTTTCGAGCCGCATTCACTCAAAACGGTCTTACGCGTGTCGAACCTAATCAATCCTCTACTTCATCTAGCACTCGCAAAGGAATCTGGCGCCACATTTATAAACATCGCCGTTTCAGTCCTTACCAACAAATGGTATGGCGAGTCCAATAAACTCGTGGCAGGCTTGTTCAGCCTTGCGCGAAAAATGCAGCCCAGCATTATCTTTATCGACGAAATTGATTCCTTCTTGGGTGAGAGGGGGAGAGGGGATCACGAGGTGACTGGAATGATGAAGGCGGAGTTTATGACGTGAGTTCCAATCCTTTCTTCCCCGATGTGTATGTGGAACTAATTTTCGTACAAGGCTATGGGACGGGCTAGCATCGGGAGAGGACACGAGGATACTTGTTCTCGGGGCTACCAACCGCCCAAATGATATTGACCAGGCTATTCTGAGGCGTATGCCCAAACGGTTCGCCGTCCGCCTGCCAGACATTGAGCAACGAACAAAGATTCTAACCTTGGTACGTCCAATATGCACCCTACCTACTACTCAACCCCCTTGTATACTAATATTGTCATTTAACTTCCATAGATGCTCAAATCTGCTACTCTTGCGCCTAATTTCTCAATTCGTGATCTTGCGAGGAGAACCGATGGGCTGTCTGGTAGCGACCTGAAGGAGGCGTGCAGAAACGCGGCAATGGTACCTGTACGCGAGTACATGAAAACAAACGGAGGCTCACACGAGGACATGCGAAAGGCACAAGCCGAGGTGCGTCTCCATTTGGTTCTTGTCGGAGGGCGTTTTAATTGTGGTTCAACTAACCTCTGCGTCACAGGGCTTTAAACTCCGGCCTCTTACCATAAACGACTTCTTTACGCCAGATGGAACGACACAGCCTGCACAGGCGACATACGGCATCGCAGTAGACCCAGAATCTCTAGATTAATCTGGCTTGGTCTGATTTGTTACTTGTCTCGATATCACTCATGTTGTAGCACAGCTTAACACTATCACCCCGTGGCTCGTATCTATCGCGCCTTGCCTTGGGGCATGAATTATATACACCTGGTGTGCTTGACTTTTTTAATCTTAATAAATCATCCCGTTCTTGCGTTGACTTGCCCCAGTCCTACCTTTGCCTTGCATCAAGATGAAGGGTGCCCAAACGACCTTTGTATTGAACTTCGTTTGCCTTCAGATACAAACCTTTATCGATAACATACATTACTCCAATCTCTGCCCGTTCACCCGTCTGAATTCATCACCCTGAAACCCAAACATACTTCCCGAACTCGCTGCAAACGGCATACCTCCATCCCATCCGTTCTCTATCTGATTAACACCAGTGCTTCCAGGTTCTGGCACGTTCCTATCTCCAACTTGAGGGATCCTCGGACTCCGGCTTGTGCCATCCTCCAGTTGGCGCGAGCGCAATGCATATACGCGCCTAGGCTGCGGTGGGATTAATGTATCCCGATATGTTTCGAGCACGTGGAGAGCGTTGGCGCGAACGTCTGCGATACTCAACCGGTATCTCCATGGCGTGAGTCCCTTTCCAAACAATCTACGTCCCAAATTCACATAAAATTAACCAATTTTATCCAGTTTATAATTTAACTCACCGATTGACATGGTTTGAACACAGTATTGCTGTTACGATATTCAAGACATGTAGAGGGACGAGCGAAAATACCCATGTATAATATCGTCGCAGGCTTTTGCGCTCAAATCGAAGCACATGTGCTTTGCATCCCGGAAGCATAGAGCGTGGGTAGCACATCGGAGTGAGCGTAGCTTCGTGCTCAGGCGACCAGTATCCACAGCATCGTAGCTTTTTATTGTTTTAGTAAGTTGGTCGGCATGTTACCTGTGCTAAGACTAACCGTGTATTGCAGGATCATGCGGTCATCTTCGCCCCATTTCTGGCTCCAGGCTTGATCTAGCTTGTTGGGTAGGGCAAATGCAGCGCGACGATATGCAGTGTAGCCCACCACAAGCATTGCGACGAAACTCGGCCATAAGAGGACGCAGTAAATGGCGAGTAGTGGTCGACTATTCAGGAGTGTACCACAGATGCCGAATATAGATGTGCCAAGCAGAATGAGTGACGCGCTTGTTATAGCTAACGCGCATATATGGTGAGTCACTAGACAGGCTACATGCAAGGACGGACGTACTGACGAGGATATCGTAGTCTACGATGCGTGTTATGATAGAATCATGCCATACTGTCCACACCGTGAGCCCAAGTGAACTTTGACACTGACCAAACTCACCTCCGAACCACGTCATGAGAACTAGGACCAGCGCACATGATCCATAAACAAAAACCTATCCCCTCGAAAATATACAGTCAACCCCCAGCTGTCGTGCAAGCGACCACTACTCACCGAGCAAACCGAGACCAACAAAGCCCACTTCTCTGGCGTCCATGCATTTGGCCACTCCACGACTGCCCCTGTCTCTCCATATCCCAGTAACGCAAGCAGGCTTTGATCGTTTGCCTCCCCATCCCTCCCTCCATTGGCTTTCTGGTACGACACACTTACGGGGAAACGCCGCGTAAACCTATCAGTGGCAGCATGCGTCGCAGCCAGCAGTGTCGGTGAATGCGGAGGCTGTCGACTCAAAAGGCCCTCGGTGGACGACCCTCCGTCTGATCTAGTGTCTTCCTCCTCGTCCTCTTCATCTGGAACGTCAACAAACCGAGCTGATTTGGTCGTGCGGCGCGAAAGGGGTTCAGTAGCCGCAACGAGTCGAACAGAAATTGTGTCCGATGGTCCCGAAACAGCTGTCCCGACACTTTCCCCGCTTTCCTCGGTACCACGGCGCGACATGCTCGCATAGGACGCTGCTGGTAACGGCGTAAAGACGTGGCCAGGTTTGACTGGTCTCATTTCCGCTATTTCTTCTGGAATGCCGTTGCTACCTGCAATCTTCACATCCACCCCGGTCTTCGAGCTAGAACGAGAGTTCAACATCCTGAAAGGCTGGGTAAGCTTGAAGAAAAGCCCTAGCCTGCCATCAATGTTTTGCGCGCGCCGGTCATCCTCGCGGGTCGCAGCAAAGTTCGGCGTAAGAAGTCGTGCAACTTCACCCTGTGATCTATATGATGACGTGCAGCCATCTCCTGCGGCATCGATATGAAGAGGTGGGAGGGACGGAGAGAGGGACAAAGTGCCAGGTACCGCATAGGACGGCGGACTTCGCTGATTCCCATCCTCGTCTTCCGAAAATAGCTCGCGACCCAGTGGTGGTAGTTTTTGCTGCTGGATGACTTCTTGAGCTTCGTCGAATGGGTTCGCATACTTGTTCTTCTCGATCTTTTCTTCCGATGGCTCCGCAGATGTGATGCCGAGGCTAGGAGCCGTACACGGACCTGATACTCGACGACGTACTGAAGAGAAAGAGACGCCTAAAGCAGACGTGGCGCTTGTCGGTAGGCGTTGGGGCGCATGATTGGGTGGGCTAGTCATTTCAGCGAAGTAAAGGTGGGCGTGGTAACGAGGATACCTAAGTTCGTTTAGGGGCTGACCTGAAACCGGTTGACCGACATAGGGGCGACACAGTAGAGTCCGGAGGAGTTGCGGCTACGCGCAGCGCTCCATTGCGTCACGGTCGCCACCTCCCGACCCCGCTGGTTTCCTTGCTAGCTTCCATTGTCGAGCCGGTCGCGGAAGTCCGCGAGGCACGGGCTTGCACCGCTGCCACCGTCTCTGTTTGAATCGGACGCATATACACTCCGGGTCACGTGGATGGATCCTTGGTGCTTCGAACAAAGGTCGAAAGCGCCCAAACAGTCCGCCACTCTGGAGCTTCATTGTGATGTGTTCAAACTTTGTGTTACTGATGGGAACACTCTAATGTATCGGTCTGACTTCTACTGCGAACTGCTTCGGCTTCAGCCCATCATCCAGCCTTGGCAACTATAATAAGCTGGGACACCAACATGCTCGTCTCTCTTCAGCCGCCCCCGTTCCCTCTGTCATTCTCTCTTTTTCGTCTACCAACTCCCTGATCTTCTGGCTTGCATACACTCACTGTGGTCGAGTCTGGACTCATTACTAGTGCTGGCTTTTAGTTCACCCAACAGCAGTTTCGAAAGCCTTATACTACATGTGAGCATACATCTTGGTATCATGGTCCTGCAGGGGAAAAAAACTGACACTCTGACCGCCAGTCATTAGACCCCAATGGACGCACAAACCATTAGTGGCTCATACGACCCTCTGCGTGATGCCGGACAGAGCCGCGGACCCAGCCATCTTGCTGTTTGGCTCGTCGTTTTGTTGTGTGAGTGCTTACATCGTACTTAGCTATAGCTTAGACGCTAAACCATGCTCCATCACTTAGTTGGAGTCCCGGCCATAGGCTTGATACTCTACTACGGCATCGTCCGTCTGCGTCGCCGACGCAAGGAAAGCAAGACTGCGAACTTCATCACTATCACCGACACAGAAAAACAAGCCCCTCGGACCCGATCTTCAGATAGCAAATGGTCGCTCAGCGTACCGAAGTGGACGAATCAGGCCGCAGCCACACGTCGAGGATCCGATGGCGGATTCCCTCCAGAAACTCGCCATATATCGCTCACCGACCCTACCATGGCCACATCCCAGGTCTCCTTGGACGCGAAGATCCCACCAAGCCCGAGGTTACTTGTTATCTCGCCTGCGACAATGCGTTATCCTACCCCACCCCCTATTGCCGTCTCACGTCCCAATGGACACCGCTTTTCTCGAGGATATTGAAGTTTGGTACCTTGAATGTAGGCTTTACTTTGTATCATCTGCCATTCCTTCTTGTATATTCAATGAATACTATATTGTCTGATATTTGGACTTCGCTGTAATCTTGTAATTTCGACGCCTCTACGGCACTTCTGTATATGCTAGTTTTTAATGGATACTCATAAACTACACCGCTCAATGCGGTTACTACTCATACGCTGTTCATTGGCTACGAAACATTTCGACTGTAATACCTCCAGACGTCATTTGCCCAAGCCTCATTCTAGCTGGTGATTAGTTGCGAATCAACGCGAAAACAACATGTCATTACAAAAAGTACGCATTGCAGCCTCATTCGTGTCAGCCTCATCTAGCTTCTGGATGCAACGGGCGATCATAATGGTGTTATGGGGCGTGTCAGAAGATATCCAAACGCGACCATTGACGCCAATAGCGGTTTCCAGAGGCGAGCGACTGCCAAGCAGCGGTAGGAGATAGTGATTTCGATCGAGAAGGCTAACAAAGTTATTCAGTGAAAGCCCAACCAATATTGAGGGCTGACCAAACTTACGAGCGGCACGTTGCTAGATTGCAGGTGACAATATATCCTTCCTTCAATTCACCAAACCCATCGGCTTTGTGGGTCGAAGCGTCGAAACATTCTAACTCTGGCTCCATGTCCTTGTGAGCGAGCGAGACTCTCGCATATACAACTGACCCAACCTATTTTTGATGTCAGTTGGGGAGGGTGCTATGTTCCAAATTACGTACCTTCAGGTTGGGCTTATTCCTTTTGGTCGCTCCTTCGAAGGCGAGCGCGTCTAGAGTGGCAGAATGCGCAGAACCGATATCGACACGGTACATATCTTGTGTACGATGTGTAATATAACCAACGACAGACTCTTGAGCCGCAGGCGAGTACTGTCATTCGTTATGTGACGTTGTGAACTGACAAGGTATACAAACAGCTCACCCTCATTGCTCTTCGGTCTATCCACCATTTGTTTCCTTTAGTTGTATGCCGTAGAGCACCGGGGCTGACAGAGGTTATCGCGACATTATCTTTCGAAGCACTACTGCGATTTTGTTGTAAACCAGGACCGAGTTTGATAGAGCCTCCAGTCAAAGCCAAGCTTGGAATTTTGTCTCCAGGAAGCAAAAAGGAATCCTCCATTGTGCCAAGCTGTGCGTCTAGTGGGTTGTGCTTAGTTCAAGATGCGTCCTTCAAGCTAGAGTGTATCCCTATTTTTGATAAGTAGGAATAGCCTTTCTAGTTTAGACAAAGGCGGGGCTTCAGTACAGAGGTTGTGGTGGGAGGTCGAAGACTTTGGATGGCAATTGGTAATTACGACCCTTGGATTTAGTTCTCGCCGCCAGGCGCTTCCCTCACCCCACCCTAACCAGTTCACTGCTCTTTGAGCAACAATACCCAAACGACCTCTTCGGCAGTATGGCGTCAACATCCCGTCCTCGTCCTCGGCCACGACCCAAGCCAAAAGTTGCACCAGACGCGCCAGTCTCCTCAACATCTGCCACCTCGCTCGATTCCGCTCCGGCCAAGTCGCCAGGTACTCCAAGCAATGAAGACGACCTATTCATAAGGCACGATCCCAATCGCTTTACTGCTATGTACTCCCAGCAAAGTAAGTGCTGTGAGGTTAGGGTCCCAGGAGCCATGGTGGGCTCAACGCTGATGGGATAGCTGTTATATCGTGAACCAGAGAAACCTAGAGCTCATTCTCCAACGCAGGATGTGAAATACTTTGGCAATGAGAGTCCTGATGGCTCCCCCGAGTCGAAAAGGCGGCGAAAAGAGCTGGGACTGAAAGGGCGATCCAAACCATTGCCTGCTTGGACGTACGAGACTAGGTGAGTATATCTATATATTATATTATATCTAATAGACCGGGGTGACTAAACAAAACGTCAGAGATACTACTTCAAATGCCTTAGAATCTGACGAGGAAAGCTCTGATCCAGAAATATTGGATGAGGATATTTCGCAGAAGGCTCCGTCTCAGCCCCTCCCAAAGCCCAAACTACGAGAGAAATCAATCACCCCTCCTCCTGACGATTTGACATACGAAGTCGCGAATAAAGTGCAAGAAGTCCTCAAGTGAGCCTGGCTTTTATCACCTTCTGGTATGAGGAGATCGTCATTTATACTTGTTTGCCAGCAACTTCTACCAAGACGATGAGCGTGAACTATCTCCCGGGAACGAGTCTCAAGATGTGATAGAATTATTGCCCGAGCTTGCCGCTATCCAGAGGAATGTACGAGCGACGTCTGCTGCACCCGAGCATTTCGACAATCGTAGTGTTCAGCTGGTTGTCAAATGGGTCCCCCATCCTCAGAACCCTGCGCCGTATGAGAGCGGGGGACTGTCGTGGACGTTTGACGTACCCCAAGTGAGTGCCGTATCTGTGCTCAATCGTTAGTGCCCGGCTTGTTCTTATGCGCTGGTGTTGTCAGAACAAGGCGTTTGGGGAGGTCAAAAGGATGCTTACTGGGTTGCCTCATACAACAATTCCGATTTTACGAGGCAAGGGCACGAGGCTGTATGACGGTGGTACTCCCGCGTCACTCTTCGCTGGAAAGAAATTAGAAATCCGTGAGTACGAATGGTCTCTTGGATGCGTAAATTACCGACATACCGCCCTGTGTAGAGGCAATGTCATTGTCCACCTACCAGTACTACGAGGAGCAACATCGGAATCCGTCTTCGGCTCCCGCCAGCAACGCAGGAGATGAAGAAACCGGCACCAACTCGCGAGAGGGTTCCCCCGAAGTCGCAGACAAGATTACATTGAGGCTGCGGACGGGTCCTAAAGACAACCATCCCCAAACAGTGCGCGTTCAAAGCGACGCAACAATCGAGACTGTTATCGCCGCTTTCCTCAACAAGACGGGGCGAGTGGGAATGCAAGGTGTCAGGTTGCAGATCGATGGCGAAGACCTTGAGATGGACTCAACGGTTGCGGACGCGGACCTGGAGGATGGAGATCTTGTTGAGGTAGCAGGCGTTGGGAAGTGAATAGGAATACCTTGGTGATGCTCCACCGCGCAAGTGGTAGCTGGATTATATGGTGTCATGTATGTTTTTTGTTGTATTTATGACGCTATGCTTGGGACAACGGTTCGACGATACAAGCTAATAATATACTATTACCGTGAAGTGACTGTGGTCTTGAGCAACTCAGCACCGAGCCAACGAGACTTTTATAACGAAATCCAGCGAGTAAATAAAATACGAAATGAATTATTATTATTTTGACTTTGATGGAGAAATGTGGCTGTGGTGGAATTTGTTGTTTGTTTCCAAGACGTCCATCACGGATTATAACCAGACGACGATCTCGTCTTGAAATGAACGGTCACCCTCGTTGACTAGGCTTTCTCAGGTAGTAGCCCCACCACGCTCTCTAGCTATTGCTCTTTGGCTGGACCTCTTGTGCTTTGTATCTTTGTCGTCAGCAGGAACTGACGGCGACACACAACTCGTCTCTCGTTTGTCCTGCAGCTTCAAACCCCGCGCACGCGGGCCACCGGTTACCTAGCGCGCCACATTCACGCCCTATTATTATGGTTTTCGGAAAGCACGGTCTCGATTGCCCTTGCTGCAAAGGCCCAGCCGCGTGGTCGACGCTCGTGCCGAGTCTGGCGCCTCTGGCTCCAACAGCATCGATTGAGTCACACACTCTGAGCGCTAACAACCAGCCTGAGGTCGCTAAACGAAGCTTTATACGTGACTGGCTCCGTCTTCCTAGCTGGGCTTTACCGACGCGCCCCTCTCCTCATGTGCCAGTTGACGATGACGCACTTATCCCTCTTGATGCTATACTCGCTGGTCGTACCCGGAGTCCAATTCGGGTTGAAGACCTGAGAGCGTTCTTACGGAGTGAAGAGCAGGAAACGCCTGTATCCTTGCGGGCGTTGGAGTTTCTTTTGACGTACAACAGGTGTGTGGAATCAAAGTTTCATTTCGAGATACTTTTACTGAGACGCGGCAAAATAACAGCTATCGAGCAGCGTTCTTTGCGCTGCCAGCTGAGAAACAGTCACCTCATCCGCTCGTTGCTCTCGAGAGATTAGCCGTGGCCAACTACGCTGCTGAACTGCAGATCAAACTGGCGAACAAACCTCAACCTCCCCTTCCCACCTCGACCCCCGAACCTGCACCCCCTCAGCCTGCGGTAACTATCCAACCTACAGTTAGCATTTCGTATACGGATCCGCAGCTCGACCCAGACTATCAACCGCTGCGACACCAGATGCAGAACATTATCGACCTGTACCTTCAACCACACTCCCTTAGCCCCATCACCTCCCTCGTCTCATCCAACAAACTCAGCCAAGCTTTATCCGAAGCCAAAATCACTACTCACCCATCAGCTCTCGATCGCGTCGCTTCCAATGTACATTCATACTTGACCACGAGTGTTCTTCCCCGATTCCTGGACCACGCAGTCTCAAACTTGTCGGCAACCACTTCTCGCGGGCGTATGCTGATTGCAGGTATCGCCTTTGCCGCCGCGATTGTTCTCGAAGTATTCATGATTATGTACCGTACCAACCGCGCAGCAAGACTACTTGCGCTGCCACTCTGGATCCTGGCTATCGGCTATGCGATTGGGTCTCGCACCGGGCTCTGCTTTTGGCTAGCATGGCGTGGCACTCGAGAGCAGAAAACATATGAAGGGTCGCATTTCTCCTCTTCGTCTTCGGGAAGCGCAGCCAGCTTCCGAACTTCCGTCGCGTCGTCTCATCCGCAACGTCCGCGTCCGTTGCTCTTACGGATCAATCCCTTTGCGCGGAAATCAACAACCGACGATGGCGAGTTTCCAAGTCGACCAGGTTCCATGGCTGAAAAAGGAGAACTTCCCGAAGATATCGCGGCGGGCGCTGCAGATGACGACCAGAAATCGACCAGTAAGCTGCGGAGGAGCCAGTCTGGAGAATACACGCCTACGAGCTCTATGGGTGGAGGATTCGAACCGTTGACTACTTCGAAAACTGGGCTGCTCAAACAGATGATGAGGCTGACCGGAACAGCTGTCGACACTGTCCACGTGGAGGACTCTCGCGTCCGGTGCGTCACACTTGCGCCTGCCACCGTGTGGGTTAGTTATTAACTCATGCTTGTTTGAAATAGTAAACTGCAAGCGATGGTTGGGCTTCGTGTGGCCATATGTGAGTTGATCTGGGTACTATAACCCCCGGCCGTGACTGACGCCTCCGATCCCCAGGGCTATTTCTTAGCACGTCTCTTGTCATCGGAGTGCTAATGGCTATACCATAAGCCCAAATTTTGTGCTATCTATTCGCGCCAGGTTGCGCCTATTCATTCGTTCGTTACTTTGTTCATCCTTCGGTGTTTCGATTTTTGTGGCTCGTAACCAGAAACTTTCGCTTTTCTGTTTTTACGGACCATTCAATATGTAGCGCCAGCCTATCCTTTTTGTGTCTGAGTCTCCTGGGGAGTTGTTGTATGAATTGTAACCAGCGATAAGTGTTGAATGGACTTTTCGGTGTACGAGGACTTTTCAACACGCGCAGCCAACCTGAAATGAAATCACGCGAGCAGGCCCAGCAAGGCTAATTTGAAGTTAGACCTCAGACAACGTGGGGGAGCTGGACCATGGTCATCTCGGAAGGCCCTACATCATTGATCTACAGGTCTAACGTTTTGTGGCATTTTCACATGTGTGGCGCGAAAAAGCGCAACACATTTAAATCTTGTGAAGGTTGTATTGTATTCACGCAAGTGAAACGGCCGTGGGCCTGCTGTATATACCTTTAGCCTGTGAATAAGCTTTAGAAACCATTGAATAAACAGCCGGTCTGTCCGGGCCGGCTGGGTACATCGACAAGGATGGCAAGGTAAAAATCGATAGAAAAATTGTGGCTGACACTTCTGACAACAGCCCTGGTTTTGTCATTCTAACCAACGTGTAACCCTGCATCTGTTTCTAACCTCAACTACTATATCAAGACCAAGTAAGAGCCCAAACCGGCTAGCTTCCCCTGGCTCAATACACTTGATCCCTACGCATGCACGTGGACCCGCAGGAGGGAAGAATCACGGAAACACCAATGGATGTTCTTCCAGAGCGCGCTCGATCGGTCGTGTACGGGACATATAGAGGGCTCGTGCCATGTGCTATTCAGAGTTTGTCCCTCTTGCTCTTGTGCTCGTGTGCAACACTGTCGGCGGCAAGTTTTGGTGTCCGTATGAGTGAAGGGGCTCGGTCTCGCTTGCCAGTGTGGTAGTTTTTGTTCTATGCTGCTCTATCAAGTAGCGATCGTCGTTGTATACGGGATATCGATAAGTGCGTGGGCGTGGAGTGGGAGCCGAAATAACCTTGTTCTGACATGGCGGGGTACTTGCTGTTGCTCTTGCAGGTGCCATTCTTCTGCTGCTGGCCACAACACGGTAAGTCTATCCTACGCCATGGCGAGTTTGTTTCGCTTATACTCTTGCTCGTGTTCGTAGCTTGTACGGCGTCAGATGGCATCCCGTAGTCAACGTCATCTTGTGGATCTTGATCCCAGGCACTGTGCTTTCCTTGCTGCATTACCCACTTCACAACACTCTCCGCGAGCATTTGCCTATTATCCCAGGCGACCGGCCAGTGGACCAACAGCACACGAGTCTTGCCTACTTTTGCGCCGCCGAAGCAATTCTGTGAGTTTCCCCCAACCATTTCAATGACATCGATGCTTATTTCTTCAAAGTTTGTACATGTTTAGCGCCATAAGCTCGGGCCTGACCGTGTCTTTCACACTGGTAAGCGTAGCCGACGGCCGGGTGGATTTTCAACCTTGGCTGAAACCTTATTTAGTCACTTTTTGCCGTCGTTATCAAGTCCAGCCGCCCCCAGCTTCACTCATCCCCTAGAACATGGAGCTCATTTAGATGGCTTTGGGATCCTACCACGACGACGCTTTGCGTAGCCCCATTTCTCTGGTCACTACCCCTTCTGGCTTCTAGTATTGAGACGCTTGTGCGGACTTCTCGTAACCACTATCCGTCCATCTATTACTCGAATGTGAGTCTTCTGTGTTCTAGATTATAGCATATACCAACTCATTCATTTGAATCGCAGACGTATTGTAACATCGATGATGTCGCATACCAAACAGGTAAGAATGTGTTCCTCTTGAACTTGAACGCTTGGACTGACCCCACTCGAAGTGTCAGGTGTCGCCTTGGGCCTACCGGTGATATTCGCTATTGGGCTGGTTGTCGCCACTTTAATCATGGTCGTCCGCATTAGCATACGAGATCGCGAGCAAGCTTCCCAAATGATCAACATTTCGCTCGCATTTCGATTCGCAGCTGTTGTACTCCAGATTTTTATCACCGCTATCATCACGATATGCGAAATCTCGCTCAAGGATGATCAACTTCGGGGAGTGTTCAGGTTTCATCTATATTGGACAGGTGCGTGTACTGTGATGCCTTGTTGAATTGCTCTTACCCATTGGATTTCAGCTTTGACTCCGTTGACCTTCTTCGGCATCTTTGGAACTCAACGAGATTTGATGTCGATATGGAGATATTGGTGCTATCGCTTGGTCGGGAAAGAGCTATCGTTCACGCCACGCTCCTCCGGTGAATGCCAAACGCTCTCAAACGGGTCTGGGCCTAGCGCACTCCCAACGAACGAACGACACGTTATTCGGACTATGGGCGACAGCGACCGTGATGGCTATGTAGGAGATAGAAAGACGCATAAAACGTCGTCGTCGGCTGGTGGACGGGAGTCTGGGTCGATTTCAGAACCTCCTGGGTTGACGGCCGGTAAAGCCCCAGCTGTACCTATAGGCAGCAGTATTCGCTCCCATCGTGATGTGGAGTCTATAATGATGCCGAGCTCAATGCGATTAGCTGCTAAACGTGACCGGGGAACTTTGCCAGCAATTCCTTCACTGGCATACACGGCCGAGTCATTAGACAATATCAGTCCGACTTCGACATCCCTTCAGCAAGCTCAATTTTACGCTACTTCTGCGGCTATGTCTTCGCAAGGCCTCAGTTCTAATTCCCACTCGCACGGCCTACTAGCATCCCAGAACGACCTACCTCGACCCAACCCCCCACTCGTTACTGTCACCGATGGATTCGGAGCCATGTTCGGTGCCCAGGTGCCTCAGTCATCACGGACCGTTGGTCGACCGATTATCTTACCCCAAGAACGAGAGCGACGACTCGCTGTGCCAACAAACAGACAACGACGCCCTTCAGCTCAAAGCGATTTTAGTAGAGACTCTAGGAAGAGCGTGGGTTTACCACCTCCACCGAGATCACCTCGGCCTTCGACTGCGCGACCGTCCTCCGCAGGCACAGGTATCCTTGATTTCGGGGGGAGCCAAAGAGGGCCAACACCTGCTGGGTTAGACGTTCCGACGTCGGCGCCGGTAGCTACGACCTGGAACTGGGACTCGCCTTTCAACGCTACGAGTGCCTCCGCACCCAGCACGAGCAGGAGCAATGGCACCAGTGGAAGTCATGGAGAACAAGAAGGCATCGAGTTGCAAGAAAAGCTATCAAATAGGAGCACCGAGTATGGGAGTGCAGGGCAATCCAGCTCTCGCGAATCTGGGATTTCGAAAAACTCACGGGTGTCTGTGGCCTCGGATAGGACGTTTGGTTGACGTTGTATTTGTACGATACTTGCTGTGATGTCTAACTTACCTCACGCATGATAATGTCTTTTCGTATACACGCTCGGCGAGCCATATATTATTGAATTCATGTTCTTTGTCGTTGCTGTTCTACTATTTCCTTTAGACCTACCCCTATACCTCCTATGTATGCAGGCAAATCCATGTATATGCGGTATCCTCTGTCAGATTAATTCTAGCTCTCTTCGGCTTCGGAGTGCTTGGCCGCCGAACACAAAAACATGGCATCACGTGCCCGTGACATCATGGCGGAAAAGTCACCCCATTCTCCTTGGTGGAGTGATTTGCAATCTAGGCCTTCGAGCTGAATAAATAACACGATGTCGTCGCATTCGAGACTCGACACACACTCGACACACATCATCGCCCAGAGCCTCCCATCCCTCGCCTACAAAACTTCTGCGAAACACTCCGTCACACCTTAGACGCGATCGCCCCTCACCTAACCCACCGGAACTCGCTTTTCTTACCCATATAGGCTCAGACAACTTCAGCACTTGACAGCACGCTCCCCCTGATCCACCTGCCTGTCACTCTATTCTAAGATGAACTCGTTCATGACCACTCTCTGGCTTCTGGCCCGAACGCCCCTTGTTGAGGGCGGAGACGCAGCCGCTCTTCCAGACATGCCGATGACTACTTTCCGCGAATCGACTAGCACGCCGAGATCTTCTATGACGGGCTCCGAGGTTGACTTGGAGCGAGGAGATGTTTGGTCATCTGAATTTCCTTCGCCTTCGGCGTCACCCGTGAGTGCATCGGTCGCCGATCTTGTTATTGTATGCTGATGAATTGTTCAAGGCAAGCGGCAATCTGTCGTTGAGCTCGCGGAGTAGCTCTGAGTACGGCTCGTGAGAGCTTGAAACATCCACCGTGAGTAACTCTGTCCGGTTCGCTTGCCGCCGTTGCTGACAGTTCTTCGGTCTAATCAGACAACTACAAATTTACATTACTCGGCATTATAATTCATTCTCCATATCACTTAGTCGCATTTCAGTTTTGGGCTTTGCTGTATTGCTATCTTTAAGTTATTGTACATTGGTCATTCTATAATACAGTGTTTTACTAGTCTTTTCAACAAGAAAGTGTTCTGACGATAGGCAAAATTTTGGTTCAGCGGCGGGGTACGCCCACCAGAATGCCAAATACGATTGCTACAATTGCTACCAATACAGTGCTGATAAAAGCGACAGTCTTGCGAGCTGGCGGGAACCTGTTGGTGGTTAAAGCATATTGAATCCTGAAGTAACGGTTAACCCCTATATTGAGCCAAGCATCAGCACAGCGGCACCAAAGACGTCACCAGCAGCGAGCTCACCTAGCGCAAGCACAACCAGACCAGTCACTACAATTGTAGCACCTAACGGTCTCGCAAACCGTTGGAGTTTTCCGCTGAGTATTTGGCCCGTGGATTGTTGCGCGGAGATAGTGAAGAGTTGGACAAGTGCTAGAAGAAGAGCGATTAGCTTTGTGATCTTCCTGTCCGGCAAACTCAATCCGACATACCAACTCCTGTAGAGGCAATAGCTAATGAGGTGCGAACGTAGGCGAGCCAAGTTCGTTCGTTCGCCAAATGGTCGCGTGCTACACCAAGATGGATTCTGAGTCAACAACCAACCATCATGACAAGCTCGGAAAACGTACCAACGCTCCCCGTGTTTTCCAGCACCATAGTCGGATTATATTTATCAACTAAGCCCTTGATCCCACGCCTTGGAGGAACTTCCTCCTCTTCGTTCTCTATTAAGTGTGACGAGCTGGGCTCCGGAGCTATTCTAGACATTTTCGCCTGTGGAGGAAGAGTAGAAACCACAGGCAGGGTATCTTGGTTCTTCGGTGGATAAGAAGCCAACTCCTGGGATTCGTCCCCTGCCGCCATTTTGGACTGGGGTATTTGCCAAGCGTTGACGTGATAAGGCGACAGCAGCTTCAAATCATAACACGTGGATAAAGATAGCGGATAAGTACAAATGTCGAAGTAGGGTTGTATTGCGTCTTCAACGCCGAGAAACCAGGTTGCGTCGACAAGAGCTCGCAAATGACGTCCGTGAGACTGTCCTCACTCGAGCCGGCTCCGACAGTGACGAGATATCACGTGCCGATGAGACTTTAATCTTATCTAACCCCGGCCCGAAAATGATAAAAATAAATCAAGGTCTATCGCAGTTCGGCTGGTCTGCGTCCCTTGAAAATCGCACTGATTCAATGCCGGTAGGCGATGCATTTATTCGTGAAATTACAAATGGTTGCCTCGGCCGTCATCTCAACTTGGAGCGACCGGCTCGAGGTGGTCTATTTTCAGCAAACTGGTAAGTTGCCTACTGCTAAACTTAGATTCGAACTCTGGCTTTGCGCAGCCTTTTTGTCGACCGCAGTTTGAATCAGGCCAGCATGTTTCAGGAGAGAGAATCGCGAGTGGTTCGGATGACAAGACTGTGCTGCTGTGATTGGTCCCAGTTCCTTCTCAGTTACTCACGCCTACCGAGAGGCATGTCACGGAGGGGACACACCGGTGTCAATTATAAACTGAATGGACCACGGCGGAGGGTATTAAAGCGACGCCGTCAAGGGCAAGCTCAAGCCATCACTCCCACCAAAACACACTACTCCCACACTACTATACATCATTATGGGTTGGTTCGATAACGACAGCGACCAGGTACGTACGGATGTATACAGCAAAGACAAAGACATTGTACTGATTATAGCACCCTAAATCTAGTATGCTGCCTACGATCAGGTCCAGAACCGTCCTCATGAGGCTAAATGGTCTCACGAGCTGATTGGTGAGAATTGTTTGGTGTGAATCTTCCCAGAGACAGATTTCCTAACCGTATTGCGTGCGTAGCTGGTGCTGCGTCGTACGAGGCAGCCAAGGCATACGAGGATCACGTTGCTCGGAACGGCGAGCCTGACTCCCATGCGAAGGCCAAGGAGATCCTGTAGGTTTACGCCCATGAGCTTCGGCGTGCGTATGTAATTGACCATATGTTGTCAGTGCTGGATTTGCGGGTGCATTCGTCGACCGTGAGGTCGAGACTCGAGGCTTAGACTTTATTGATCGCGAGCGCGCAAAGCGTCAAGGTGAGCTGT
>MU132146.1:768324-825462 GCA_015039395.1 Ceratobasidium sp. AG-I | reverse complement strand
CAGCGCTGGATTCGCAGGCGCATTCGTTGACCGCGAGGTCGAGACTCGGGGCTTGGACTTTATTGATCGCGAGCGCGCAAAGCGTCAAGGTGAGCGATTCGATCTGACTTAACGATATAACCTGCTAAAATCATGGGAAAAGCCCAAGACCAGGCCGAGGGTGCCCTCTCCAACAACAACAGCCAAGGCTGGTAGTAGTTTCTATGTGTAATATGAAGATTAATATGTAAACTCAATTATACTTGTGTCAAGACCAGCTCTTCGTTGTATGCGGCTCTTAAGTGGTTCCGGAAATCAAATAAATCCGTGGGCTATGGCATGTAGGGGATATCCAGATGACATCACCGCAGGATACCGGTGGGGTTGATTCTATACTTAGCACCCGCTGTGCTGATCACGAAATCGCCCCTGTGTCCATGACAGCATCCGCAGAAACTATTTCCTACGCTGGTCGTGCAGAATGACATAAATAGGGGGCCGAAGCCACTCCTTCGTCCTCAGCTTCACCTACTTCCACTCCCCTCAGCTTCCACCTACTTTATTACATACTTCATCATGGGTTGGTTTGACAGCGACAGCGACCAGGTAGGCACACCATATGCTCTTCACTTTGCACCATAAGCTCACCAGCACTTTGACTACAGGCTCAGGCCTACGACCAATACAACAACACCCCGCATAAGGCCTCGGTCACTCACGAGCTCCTCGGTAAGTGCTAGCATCGCCCTGTTCGTTTCAGCTTTGCTTATATCTTTGCTGTATTAGGCGGTGCCGCGGCGTAAGTCACCTAGCGAGGTCGACAATAGGAGTGCTTGCTAACCCCTATATTCAGGTTTGAGGCAGCCAAGGCCTATGAAGAGCACGTTGCTCGCAACGGCAAGCCCGACTCTCATGCGAAAGCCAAGGAGTTCTTGTGAGTATTTATGCCGAGGAGCAGATCAAGATAAGATAATCTGATTGGGGTATAAATAGGGCCGGCGCCATCGGAGCATTCGTTGATCGTGAAATCGAGACCCGTGGACTCGATGCCATCGACCGTGAGCAGGCCAAGCGCCATGGTAAGTGTCACTTGTCTGTTACGCATAGATACCGCGACTCAACACCCTCTTTCATTAGCTCGCCAACACGCCGAGGAGGCTCTCAATAACAACTATTAAGCAATAAACTGTACTTTGAATAGCCAATAAATAACTGTGCCTTCGTCATCTGCCCCAGTAGTAGTCAACTAAGTGCACTTCAAGTAGACGTCGTTGGTTCAAGTTGAATGAAACTGGGTGCCCTTGTACACGCCCATTCTGAATTCTCGCTTAGGCACTGATCGCCAACTTTGATAACTGGCGTTCAGCATACACCCCCGCGTGCAAAGCTCGTTTTAGACTTGAGAGGTGCCAAGTTGAGTGCTCTGTTATGTCTAATTTATCAATTTCTACCTATACTCCTGCCCCAATTGGCTGTACTAGCAAAATCCACATGTGTGCGATTCTATCAATCGTTTTCAGATTGAACACGATAAGTCACGGCAGCCTCATGACCTCCTGGTAACTTATCGTTCGTCATCTCGCGATTATCTGGGTAGAAACAATCATTACGAGACTACGACGGGAAGTGGACTGGTCCATCGATGTGTAAGGCACTATAATGACAGTAGAAAGGTATAAAGGAAATCCATCGAGAGCAAGTCCAAGTCATCACTCCCACCTAAGCACACTATTTTTACATTATTTCATGTCACAATGGGTTGGTTCGGTGATGACAGCGACTATGTACGGCTGAAAGTATGTAGCCAGGGCGAGGACGGCCAACTGACGACACCGCCTGAAACGTAGGTCGACGCATACAACCAGGTTGTCAATGCCCCTCATAAGGCCGCATTGTCTCACGAGTTGATTGGTGAGAATCCCTGGCGCGAACCTCCTCGGAGACAGTCTAGCTAGCTGTATTGTTTACATAGCTGGCGCTGCGTCATACGAGGCGTCCAAGGCCTGGGAGAATTATCAGGCAAAAGAGGGCAAGCCCGACTCTGATGCACAGGCCAAAGAGATTGTGTGAGTTTGCTCCTGTGAGCTCCGGCGTGTATATGTACCTAATCATATGTTATTAGCGCCGGACTTGCGGGTGCATTCATTGACGATATAGTCGAGAGTAAAGGCTTGGGATACATCGATAAGGAGCGCGTTAAGCACCATGGTAAGCATTTCAATCTGCTATAGGGATAAGCCTGCTGAACGCGATGCAAAAGCTCGGCAGCAGGTCGGGAACCAGCTCCAAAACGAATACGGAGCAATAAAATGCATCCTGAATAGCGAATATAGCTGTGTTTTCATCGGTTAGTGGCGGTCAACTAAGTATAGCCCCAGTGTATGCTTCTACGCTTACTCATAAAACCCCAGTCTCAAGGATTCCCCAGTCGAGCGGCACACTTGTGACTGAACCCCTACTATGTCTTTTGGTTATATCATGAAAAATTCCGTATGATAGAGTCAAACGAGCCCGATTTTCCCCCTTAATATATCATACCTAAGTTAGATAGAATAGCTGCAGTCGCCAGCCCAAACTGATCCTGGCTACTCGATTCGCTAAAAGGATATATTCTCCGCCTCATACGACGCAAGTTACATACAAGAGACATAAAATATAAATAAAACATTGGCCCAGGAAGAAGTTGTCGTTGCATTGTCCGTTGCACGAGCTTTGTAATAAGAGCTTTGTCTTTAGAAGATCCAGTCAAGAATGCCTCCAATCAGACCAGATGCGAGGCAACAGCTGAAACAGATCGCATACAAGTTAGACTCCGAGCTGTGTGAAGGAATTGAAATGTGACTCACAAAGAGGTAAGACTCCACTTCCTGCCCAACCCGCATGTAGGCTGCGCCTGAGGGGGCGAGTGCGGCACACAGCACCTCTGCGACTCTCCCCAGCTCCACCCGCTCGGACACGTCTTTCCAGACGGCGGGTTCACAGGGCTCTTCGGTCCCCCGTTCCTCAGGCAGCACTTCCGATCACCCCACCAGAACTCTCCAGAGCTGCACGACGACGGTCCGGACGGAAGGGGCTTGCACCAGAGCGACTCGACGACCCAGGAGCAGGTGACGGGGCAGGATGGAGCGTTGTCGTTGCCGGGTTGAGTCTTGGGGACGCAGTAGCCGCGGGCAGTGTGCCAGTACCAGTTGGAAGGACAGTATGTGCCCTCGCTATTTGTATGCGTTAGTAAGTGCTAGAGAACGATACTAGTGTAACGTACGGAGGGGATGGCGGGCTGTGAGGACCTCCAATAGGGAGGCAGCAGGTCTTCTTCTCCCACCAGAACTCAGAGTTGGAGCAAGAGCCGGAGCCAGTCTTGGGAGGCTCGGGAACTGGAACAGGGTTGGGAGCACACCAGTACGAATCGGACTTCCACGAGCAGCTCGAGGGGCAAGCCGGCGTCTCGGGGACATCAGGGACACTCGGTACGCAGCATCTATATCGACAGTGATACGTTAGAAGGTAGAAGGTCGTATTAGAGTACATCTACTTACCCCTTGCCGTTGTGCCAGTACCACTTGTTCGGGCACTGGTACCCGTTCGGAGGGCTGGGAGGTGCTGGGATCCCTCCTTGCGGAAGGCAGCAGCTCTTCTTCTCCCACCAGAAGTCGCCCGTGTTGCAGCTCCCTGGTCCGGCGTTTGGCACGCACGAATAGGTGTTGGCATTCCAGGTTGCGTCCGAGCCGCACGACGGGGTAGGAGTGGAGGGCTGCTGAGGCACGCAGCATCTACAAGGACAAACCATTAGACACAGGTTCGCTCACGTATAAACAGAATAACACTTACTTCTGGTCGGCGCTCCAGTACCAGTTGTTCGCGCAAACGTGACCTGAGGGCGGGCTGGGGGGCTTTGGCACTCCTCCATACCTATGTGGATGAACGACGGTTAGGCGTCTGATGGGGCAAATAATAGTGCTAGTTCAACTCACGGAAGACAGCAGCCTTTCTCCTTCCACCAAAACAGCTTCAGTCCGCATATACCAAGACCCAACCCAAAGGTAGGAGTGGCATCGGCGACATAGGCGGAAGCGCTGAGAACGGCGAGGGTCGCCAGTGCGTACATGGTAGTCGGAGAGGGAGGAAAGGATGTGGAGGTATCCAAACTCGAGAGGTGAGGAGGATGGAGAATCTGCTCGACAAGAGTCCGCTTTTATATCATCTATGTCATTTCGCTCTCAACAGACAAGTCGCCTCAAGCTGGTCGCTTGTAAAGTCAAGACGGCTCTGTTGTGTGGGCAACGCGGGCGGGATTGCGCGGAGTGGCAGTATTAGGCAACTCCGTCAGTCGTCGCCGTAAGGTTTGAGTCCACGGTCAACCCATCGAGTAATTCTCGTAAGGCATGTCCAAATCGTCGAGGGCGTAGAATGTTCCTGAGTTACAATTACAACGGATGTGTCTGTCACGATGGGTTGGTCCCGCCAGTCACGTTTCCGTCGGGTTACCAGATGCGAGAGGGATCAACGGATCGACGGGAGCATCGAAATAGAGGCGGCATGGCACAAGATACGATAGAGTCATGTAACAGGGCGGAACGTAGTCAACCGCCACCCGTGGATGAAGTTGGCTTCTTTGACTCAGCGTGGTACTGCCTAGTACCACCAAACGATAGGTCGCGCGCACCCGTTTGAGCTTGTCCTACAGTAAAGTTGTTGTACTCGATGCCTGCAACATTGGAGTTTTATTCCGTCCTATGGTTTTATCATGGTAATAGCTAAAGTCTGAATTGAGTCGGTGCTTGTTGGCGCCGTTGTTGAAACGCAGTTTGCAAATAAGATAGCGCTAAACAACCACCACCACATCACTTTGTTGTCCCCGGTTCTTCTTGAAATGCGTCGAACATCAAATCCTATCTGTATTATGACGCTTCCGTGTGCTAATTAATGATGTCCCGTTGCCTCAACAATATCTGCGTGGATGGATTTGGCGGATCCACGAACTTGCCGCAAGCAACCGCCGCCCATCAGTTGCGTTCGTGCCAAACTCGCATTGGCCGAAAGTTCCTTTCGATGTTTCTGCTGAGGACTCGTGAACCTGGAGGCTTGGGTCTGGACTTACCGGTGGCTATTTCGTGGAGGTGTCCTGTTAGTTTCGTCTTTGTCGTCTGGAGCGACAGACAACGACCCAAGATACAGTCGTATCATGTGTCTTGCGCGTTGACTATCAACTGACTGTGCTACTGGTATAAATATCTATTCGCTATGACCTGTCTCTCCATCCTCCTCTTCACTTGAGTTTGGATTTCTTAGCTCTCTTTCCTCCTCTTCTGTCCGCCATGCACGCCATCGCCGCTCTTGCTGTTCTCGGCGCTTCTGTCTCCCTTGTCGATGCTACTCCTACTTTTGGATTCGGCATCGGCATATGCGGGCTGAAACTGTTCTGGTGGAAAGAGAAAGGCTGCTGTCTTCCGTGAGTTGGGCTGACATTGGCGTTTGGCTTGTCTCATTCCTAATGATGTCGCTTGTGCAGATATGGGGGCGTATCTAAGCCTCCCAGCCCGCCTTCCGGTCATGTGTGCATGAACAACTGGTACTGGAGCGCCGACCAGAAGTGAGTACCGCTCTGTTTACACATTGGTCGAACTTCCGTCTGATGGTAAATTGTCTTTGCAGCTGCTGTGTGCCTCAGCAGCCCTCGACTCCTACTCCTTCGTGCGGCTCTGGCGCAACCTGGAACGCCAACACTTACTCGTGTGTGCCGAATACCGGGCCAGGGAGCTGTAACAAAGGCGACTTCTGGTGGGAGAAGAAGAGCTGCTGCCTTCCGCAAGGCGGGATCCCAGCGCCTCCCAGCCCTCCGAACGGGTACCAGTGCCCGAACAAGTGGTACTGGCACAACGGCAAGGGGTACGTTTTAATCATTTATATCATAGTTATATGGCACTGACTCGGTTTGTGATAAGGTGCTGCGTGCCAACTGTGCCGGATGTTCCTACCACACCTGCTTGCCCGTCTAAATGCACCTGGAAGCCACAGAACTACTGGTGTGCGCCCCAGCCGAGTACTTCGAGCGTGCCTGCATCTACGCCTGTTGCTCAATCGTCTTCGACTCCCGTGACGACCTCTGTCTACGAGACCACGTCTGTTTATGAGACGACCTCCGTCGGCGAGACTACTTCCGTCTACGAAACAACCTCGATTGCTGAGACTACCCCGGTTCCTGAGACCACTCCAATTCCCCAAACTACCCCTATCCCCGAGACAACCCCTTCATCAACATTAACCCAAGTTTCTGAAACGACATCGTCTGCGAGTCCTTCGCCGACTTCAGGATCGGGCTCGTGCACACCTTCCCAGTTCTGGTGGGACAAAAAGGGATGCTGTCTCCCCAACGGAGGTATCCCATCTCCTCCGAATCCCCCTAACGGATACCAGTGCCCTGAAAAATGGTATTGGCACACCGGCAAGAAGTTAGTATGCTCTGGATGGATTCTCTCGCTCTCCCATACTGACATATATTTATATTAGCTGCTGCGTCCCGAGCGTTCCTAATGTTCCGACGACTCCTACTTGCCCATCGAAGTGCTCGTGGAAGCCTGATTATTATTGGTGTGCGCCTCAGCCTGTGACTTCCGCGACGGTCCCGCCATCGACTCCAACCCCTCAACCTACTACCGCTCCCCAATCGACCCCCGCGCCTCAGTCCTCTACGGTGCCAGAGCTCCCCAAGCCTGGCCCAGGATCTTGCGCTTACACCGAGTTTTGGTGGACTAAGAAAGGCTGCTGCCTTCCTATCGGAGGTCCTCACAGCCCACCATCTCCTCCGTACGTCAAACAAATATCACCCTCTAACACTTTCTAACGCATACAAACAGTGAGGGCACATACTGTCCTTCCACCTGGTACTGGCACACCGCCCGTGGCTACTGCGTCCCAAAGACCCAACCCGGCAACGACAACGCTCCGTCCTGCCCCGTCACCTGCTCCTGGGTCGTCGAATCCCTCTGGTGCAAGCCCCTTCCGTCCGGTCCGTCGTCGTGCAGCTCTGGAGAGTTCTGGTGGGGCGATCGGAAGTGCTGCCTGAGGAACGGGGGACCGAAGAGCCCTGTGAGCCCCCCGTCTGGAAAGACGTGTCCGAGTGGATGGAGCTGGGGCGAGTCGCAGAGGTGCTGTGTGCCGCACTCGCCTCCGAAGGCGCAGCCTACGTGCGGGTGGGGAAAGAAGTGGAGTCTGAGCTCTTTGTAAGTTGCTTTCTAATCTTTTCGAAAAGACTCAGAGTCTAATAGGTTCTTGCTTTATTTCAGCTGCTGTCTCACGTCTGGTCTAATTGGGAGCGTTCTCGACTTGATCTTCTGAACGGACTCACCAAGCAAACCGCTGCTGCAAAAGAGTAAAATGATTTATTCCTTATCTTAATGGACGTTATGTTTTACGGTTTCTTTTTCAAAATGATAAATGGACAAGTTTAGTTTTTTCTTCCATGCTGCCGACCTAGGTTTGGGTGCTCAGCCATCAAGTTCAATCTTGTGTGGTTGCAAAGCAAAAATAAGATAGATTGAGGGACGAAAATAGCGACATCAAGCAGCCTTTCTGTCCGAGAAGGATGGAAAGGCGGAAACTTTGGCGAGCACCACCATTTGCTTCTCATGAGATATGTACCCACGGATATAGCCCTGATGAATCATGTTTGCAACCATGCATTCGGCCTCGGCTACATCCATATCTTGTCCGGCGACGATAAATCCCGCATGGAAGGCCGAGATGGGCATGCGAAGGGACTTTTCGTTGACGATCCACCTACAAGTCAACCAGTAAGTAAAGTCCAAGTTCAACAATAGCCAGTATAGCTGGTTGAGTGACTCACACTTTTCTCAATAGTTGGCGTACACAGATTTCCCGTGCCTTTTCGACGGTAAGGTACGTACCCATATCTGTGAGACGCTGCTCAGCCCAGACTAGCGCTTCGTCATACGCTCGTAGGTCCCCAGCTTTGATTGCTGCAACGAACCCAGAATAGAGCTCGCCTAGGCGAGGAAATCGTGCGAATAGCGTCTCGGAAGGCAGAATGCCACGGCATAGTCGGAGGGGAAGGAGATATGTCAGAACCAGTCTAATCGAGGGTTGTCAGTTCTTAGATGAATCACTATTAGCAGAAGACTTACTCTCGGTTACGCTCAGCGTCACGATGGCAATTGTAGAACGCAAAAGTTAGGTCCTCCTCTGCCTGGAAAACATCATAAACACAAGAAAATGAGTGGAACATGGTACGAACCGTTTTGTGATTCTCGTTGAGGAAGTTGATGAGTCCAACGTAATACTTGTAAGTTACCTGAAAGGGGTGTTAGAAACCTGTTCACTAATAAAAACCCATACGAACCTGGTCAGCTCGTGGGTATTGGCTCAGCGGGGGGATATCTGTGTTAGCGTGGATCGCGCGAATAATGTTCCGGGAAAGTGTTATTCGATTGACCTACACGCTAATTAGATTTTTAAGCTTCTGTAACTTCAGTCGGGCGCACCTTGAAATAACACTTCATCACGACACCAACGACATGATAGATTCCCCATTTACGAGACTCTGAGGGTGATGATGTTCTGTAGTGCCAGTTTGTAAGTAGGCTCGAGGATGGAGGAATCGATACTCACCGGTCAGTAACACAGTTGCTGAACGCCTTATTGGCCAATCGGGCTGTATCTTCCATACAGGACGGCGCTTTGACGTTTGCTCTGAAAGCTTGTTCGTCTGCGAATTCTGCGATGGTTTTCAAATCCCGAAGTAGCTCTTGTAGTACTGGGAGAACCCATCGAGTCTGAGTTACAAAATAACGCAAGAATGCTCTCCGTAAACCTTAGTGTCTACGACAGACGAACGAGCTGCCAAATACTTACTGGAATACGGCTGACTGTTCCTTGTAGGCCTCTGCCCAATTGCTATCTTTTGCGTGCAGGAGAACTTGGGAGTACGCAATGGCAATTTCGCTCCACGGATATTCTATGGTGCTGTCGTATTTCGTCGTCATGAATGTCCTCTACCAAGTGAGTTTTAGTCGGGCCGTATGTGCTAAAGTCTAAAGTTGCTCACTGAAACGTTTCCCAAATCCTTTAATAACTCGGTTCCCGCCTGCCCTCGAAAGTCCAGCATTCTAGTTAGAGCAGCACCATCTCGAGCCTTGAGAGCTTTCGATATGCTCATGAGAAACGTGGAGAACTTCATCGCTGCCAAGGTGGAGGTGGAGAAGCAGAGACTGATGAATTGGAAATGGACCAAGCGCTTGTTTATAAGGTTGGGTCGGGAGAGAAGACATTTACCTTTACCTCGACGGCTGCTGCTAATTCACTTGCTTCTGACCCAGATATAATACCTACACTATTGTACTATCTAGTAGAACATGCAGCTCATAGGAGACCTGCCCCGTGCAGAGGAGGAGGCCACCCAACAATACCAGGAAATCAAGGAGAACTGGTACCAGTTTCAAACCTTGGGGAGGTCGAGGAACGCGGAGGAGGGATACGCATGCGACTGCCACTATGTTAAAGGTATATCTCATCTTTTGGTATCTTGTGGTAGCCACCAACTCACTTCCCCCCCCCCCCCTCCTATTCCCTTGAACTTTTGAACCTAGGCGTAACACCAGCGTTTCGCGCATGCGGAGACGGATCAGATTGTATCAACAGACTCACGCAGGTAGAATGTATAGAGGGAGAATGTCCGTCTAAAGCGCACTGCCAGAACCAAAGGTTGGCAGCTCCCATCAGCGAAAACGGACCCCAGGCACAGCTTCACTAACGTTTGACGGCGCAATTGCCCAAAACAATAGGTTTCAACGGCGACAGTATGCTTCTATACACATAGTTAAGACCGAACACAAAGGTCTGGGCTTGCGGGCCGCTGCCCCCCTCAAAAAGTGCGACGTGAGATCGTGTTGTACCCGGGAGAGCGAAGTTTTTGTCACGCGCCCACTAACGCTCGCCACATTTACAGGGATGATTTTGTCTACGAGTATGTTGGTGACGTTGTCAACGAAACTGTTCTTAGGAAACGAATGCGCGAGTACGCAGAAGAGGGCATCCAGCATTTTTACTTTATGATGTTGCAACGAGAACAGGTCATCCCCCATCTCACTTCCCTGTAATCAAACCCTACTCACACCGTTTTTTCTGCCCCCATAGTATATAGACGCAACGAAACGTGGCGGCAAAGGTCGATTCGCAAACCACTCTTGTAACCCCAACTGCTACGTCGCCAAATGGGTCGTCGGAAAGCGAATACGGATGGGTGTTTTTGCCAAACGAAGCATTCAAGCTGATGAGGAGCTCACGTTTAACTACAATGTCGATCGATATGGGTGCGTCTTCCAACATTGCTCCCCAAAGTCCGCCTGACGTTGACCTAGGGGGTCCGTTCGATTAGGCACGACCCGCAAAGGTGTTACTGTGGCGAGTCCAACTGTGTAGGATATCTTGGTGGAAAGACACAGACAGATGTTCGAACAAACGAAATGCTCGATGGTAAGACACTTTCGGTTTTGGTTTTATTCACTTTGCTGATCAGGGTGTAAAGCACTGGGTGTCAACGGCCGAGTGAGAGGTCGCGATGCGTTGGCTGTGGCGATGGTGCGCTCCGATTTTCTGATTTCTGCACCTCAATTGCTGATGGCGACTAGGAGGACCCACGGGCCATCGAGATTCACGAGGTGAACAACATCATCACTGCCCTCAGGCAAATGGCCAGCGAGCGATCACTTCTGTTTGCTCTGCTCAAACGAATCAGCGTACGTCCAACACTGCTATCTTCATCTCCCATCAACTCAACTAACCTGATCTGATAAACAGTTGTCTGATCCGGATATCCTGCGCGAATTCATGCGATTACGATGTTTCGGCATGATAGTTGGCATTCTTGAGGACAACTACACCGAGAGCCACATCGACAGCGAGATCGTTGAAACCGTAAGTCGTGCTTAATTAATATGAAAGCAAAATGTTTATGGCCGGGCATAGATATTGCAATCGTGGTTGGCATGGCCCCTGTTGAATCGTGGAAAGATCGAACAATCAGGCGTGGAAGAGAAGCTTAAGACCATATCTACCGGTGACGATGAGACACTACAAGAACTGGCAAACGAGGTACGCCATCCTTATCATCCCTTATGCCAGCGCTTTGATCCAACACCCCATCCATAGCTGCTAACCAAATGGTCAACCCTCGAAGAATCCGGCTACCGAATACCCAAACGAAAAAACGAAGAAATTGTACGCACACTTCCCCCGGACCTCGCCTGATCTAGTCCAGCTCAACTCACCGCCTCGCTTGTCCAGCTCCTAGATGCAGAAGAATCTCGCTCTAAACGTCTTACAGCCTCCGCCTCCGAATCCCCGACACATGACACCGAAGAGCCCCCCCAACCCGTCCTCACATTCAAAGCCACTCCTCTCTTAGGCGGCGGCGCACATAGACGCATTGGACCTCTCCCTCCACCTCCCCCACCCGATGCCACCAACGGAAACGGGACAGCCACACCTGAGGCTCGTAGACCGACCAAGAGCGAGCTCGACGCGATCATCGCGCGTGCGTCGGAATTCAGTATTCCTATGCCGTCACCTGGATTTGGGGCAAGTGTAGGGCTATTGCCAACGCCGACTTCGGAGGGAACGCCAAAGAGTGCTGGTGGGAAGAGTCAGAAGACGCGGGATTGGGCAAAGGCGACGCATGAGGAGAAGGAGAAGAGGATGAAAAAGCTCGTGGGAGAGGTGGTAGTGCGGACGCTGTCCAAGTGGAAACGCGATATCTCGCATGAGCAGTTTAAAAAGACTGCGAAAGAGGTCAGCTCCTCCATATTCCTTCTTCCCCCTAAGCTAGTATGATGGTCGGAGCAAATGAACTGACTTGAACGGGTTGGTACAGTTGACAGACAAGATTGCTGAGACCGAAATGCGCGGAAAGAACGCCTCTAGCACCAAATTCGATAAACTCTCAGACGAGAAGGTCGAGAAGGTTAAGAAATTCGTTAAACTATCCGCTACTAAGCTCGTCGCGCGGCAAAAGAAACGTGCGGGCTCGGGTTCGGTCGATGACTCGGTGGTGGGCACGCCAATCATTGGACATATGGACCTTGGCACACCTGGTGATGGTGAACTCAACGCGGAATTGACAACTCCCAACGGCGTCGAGTCTGCGACACCCGGCGGGTCGCCCAACGACTCGTCAAGTTTGCCTACGTCGAATGGACTTACACCGGATGGCCCAGCGCACTCACTCGCGGAAATGCAGCTGGACCAAGGAAGCGTCAAAAGGTAACAGGATTTACTAGTTGAGAGCGGTGTTGGAAGGGTTTCGTTGGTATATGTTTTTATTGGATCTATTAGCGTTGTCGACTGTACATATAATATATACCTTACGCGCTCGCACGTGCGTCGGAGCAGAGCCTGACCACCATCCAATCGTCTGTCCGTCCGTCACGCAAATCTCACTCAAATAACAGAGATCGAGTAACAAAGAAAGCTCAAAGTCGCATTACATCCACCTCATACGCGTACAATGTTAACCCCGTACATCACAGCAGTCTCCTTCAGTCCGAGGACACACAAGTCCAAAACACACCCAACTACTCGCTACCCGAGCCTATCGGAGTGCACCGAACCATAGACATGCTTAGACCTTGGGAAGCGGGCAGAGCGCGTCGAGGTCATCGACTTTGCCATTGGTGTTCATGATGAGCGCAACAATCAGGCCTGCAAAGATAGCATTCCATTGAGTATTTCATCCCAATGGCAAACGTAGGGGTAGACTAACCGTAGAGACCCAAGACTTCCGCGAAAATCAAAATAAGAATCTAAACACGCGTCATATTAGCCACACAGATGTCATCAGCCAATTTTCAGAATCTTACCATTCCGACGAACAGACGAGGCTGTTGTGCAGTGCCGCGGACACCGGCATCACCGACAATGCCAATAGCAAACCCAGCAGCGAGACCTGCGAGGCCAACACTCAGACCAGCACCAAGCTGAATGAATCCGGTGTACAGTGCCATGCGCGGTTGAACTAGCAATTGCGATGTTAAACACAACGGTTAATTTTAGCAGGAACAGAAACTTACTGTCTCCGGAAATGAGGACAGACACGACGAGTCCGTAAATCTATTAACACAGTGCATCCCAATTAGTCTACCTCAGCGTGCCACGAAATGGAAGACGGGAAAAATATGGGATAAAAAATGCGAGGTACGCACAGCAATGATACCAGCCATGATAACCGGCACAACACACTTCATCATCAAGTCGGGGCGAATAACGGACATGGCCGAGATACCAACTCCAGACTTGGCAGTTCCATAACTAAACACCAGAACAACATGCAGTCAGACCGGTGTTTGTTGTAAGTGTGAATTTAAAGGGAGGACGCACCTAGCTCCGATGCCTATTTTACATTTGGCGAGCAAGTCACATAAGTAAGACGCGAGATCGGGGCGCGTAAATGAGGAAAGGAGGGGACTAACATGTAAACACGATCGCGCTCGTGCATCCCTACCAAACGAAAACAACAGCCTAGTCAGCTTCTTTGCTTCTTTCTCTAAACAAATCGCAAACGTACTAGGGCACCAAAGAACGGAGCATAGACGGGGCAATAGTCGGTTGCCATTTTCAACGAGATATTAGTCGGTTGAGTGTGGGTGGTGGTTGCAAGTGGTGTGGTGGGAGATGACGAAGGACACAGTTCGTGGTTGGTTCAATCGCGGATACACGTGCAAACACGCCTCCCGACGAGGACATCGGATTATGTCATGTCCTCTCAGGCGTGCGAATTTGGACTCCCGCGCATTCACTCGCGTTTACAGTTTGTAAGTTAGTGGTGAGTTCCCTCATATTCTATAAAATATACCATCAATAACAACAACCCTACCCATAGACTCTGAGTTTGCCAACCTCTGAGAAGACCGCGATTGTGATTGGGTTACGAGAAAGATTGCGCGACCAAATGATTGACCATGTGCGCCTCAAGCAGAAAAATAGATTAAAAAGATAGATGTGATAATTGAAAAAGCATTGGGCATAGCGGGTATCCATCTGGTCGCTCTTAGCCCGCGCATACCGCTAACGACTTCGTTTCAGAACATAGGTGAATTAAAGTACAACGTTGAGGCCAAAAACTAAGAGTGAAGTAGGGGAGTTAGTAAACATTTGTGCAGTTGTGTGGTATTCTGCACGAATCGTACTTACTTGTTCAATCCCAAAAACCGACACCAACCTCAACGGAAGCCTCTACTTATGCACGCTCGATATCCTCCAAATACGCCAAAAAATCGGCTTGCTGGTCAAATATCCCTGCCTTCTCCTTCAATGTACGGTGAATGATTGATGTGGTGGGGTGCTTCGCGATGACTTCTGTGAGGTCTTTACTAAGGTCCTTCGATTGAGGTAGAATTTTGTGCAAGGACGCTAACAAATAGCCCAAACCCTCATCATCGAAAGGCGGTATTTCCATAATGAAAGCAACAGCGTTGAAAAGCTCTGGAACCGCCTTCGTCCCTGCAACAAGCTGGCCGACAGTCGCCAGATTTTTGATGATACATGTAACGCATTTGGCGACTGTTGAGTGATATTCGCTATGCTCCCCAATCTTCAATAGAGCGCTGAATCCATCGTGTAACGCAAAGAAGGGCAAATAAGATTTGGACTCGACGTGGCGCGCCAAATCGGTAAGTAGCGTGTTCAGCTCTGAAACCTCAATTGGGACTTCAGCTAAGATTCTCAGAAAGACCGAGATTGTGTTCCAGGGTTCTCTATTGAAGAGGGGCGTTAAGCGGCTGAAAAAGGTCTGGCTATCATAGTGGAGCAAGAAAAGATTGACGAATAGCTTGAGCGTGCTTCTTCCAAGCCTTGAGAGATGTTGGTCGACTACAGAGACCAGCTCAACCATCAAATCTACCTGCGTGTCAAACGCGCTGCAGGCCTTCTGGCGTTCAGGATAGGTTTCGAGCCTTTCATACAATGTGCGCATAGCCTCTTCTGCTGGTCGAGCGATTCCATCGCATTCAGTGCGAGACACCTCGAGGGCAGCAAATATTATTGATTCTTGTATCGCTCCCGCTGCTGACTTTTTCCGGGAATTGGCCGTGATAGCGCGCAAGGTCTCTTCAACCACAGCATCGAGGTTAGGAGCGTCATGGACCCCAACAGAAGCAAGTAGTCTTAAGAGCCCAGTGAACAGCCCATTGAGCCCGTCAACACTGCAGGAAGAATCACCACACAACCCTTCCGATCTAGTGGCCCCATCGCGGATCGAGTTAAGCAGATGTATGAGTGCATTTGTACTAATTGGAGTATGGCCGTCGGCGTGATCGCGAAAGAGAGACCCAGCACGAGCATGTGCTTTGCTGTAGCGCGTACGAAGGTCGGATAGCGATATGTCGGAATCAGTGAGAAGACACCCCGTGGCATTCATGTCGACTTTAACGTAGCCGCCAGTGGATGACGAAGTTTGGTTGAGGCGATCGCTGGCCAGTCGTGTAAGCCGAAGTTCAGCGGAAGTAAGTAGTGCGGAAGAATCGGAGCTAAGCAGAGGGTATCCAGAATGTTTAAAGGCATCGAGAGCCTCGAAGGCGTCTTGTTCGGGCTGAATCAAGAATCCAAGAGGCAACTGTCAGGTAGGGGCTGGAATACTTGTGAACTTATTGTACGCACTGATGATTTGAGCTCTCCGCTTCCTTCGTTGCTTATCAGTTGCTGGTTTGCGTACGTTTCTAGATATTTGACTAGTTCCGGTAGTGCGTTTGCATATCGGGCAACGTTCATGCCTTGGCACGCAGCGACTTCTCGGGGATAGTTCAGCATTTTCGGAAAACGTTGACAGAGCGCTTGGAAAAAGCCCTGCACCATCTGGTATTGGTTGGAGGTCGCAGCATCAGCCCCGAGACCCCCTGGTTGACTCTCGTGCGAATTCTTGAGGCTCAAGCCTGCCAATGCCTGATACGAACAGCAGCGTACTGCTGGGTCCCGTGCATATTCTGCGAGCCAGCTCAAAGCACGAAGGTCATCGTCAGTCGTGAAGCTTTCTGTAGATTTGTCCTCTTGGCTCGTCTGTCCAGTTTGGGGCTTAAACGCGCTATGAACAAACTTGGACATATGTGTCACAAACGGGCAGAACTTGTTAAATGCGCCGAGAAATGTCGTCGCAACATAAAACACGACCATAAGCCCAGCGATGACGGCAAGAGTTATAGCAATGCCCAAGTTGAGGGTCCATAGATATACCACAAGGCCCAAAGAAAATAAGAGCAACGCGAGATCAAGCAAGCTAGATAGAAGGTCGATTATATGCAGCACTCCCCAATCAGTCAGACCCGAAAGTCTCGATTGACGTAGTACCGCGTATTCGCGAGGAGGTCGAGGTCGGCAGGTATTGTATGCAACGAGCCACTCTTTGGCGAGCATGGCGATCAGAGTGGTTGTGAGTGAGAGGGCAAGTGCCAGAAACCAGAGACCGTTGATCCAGCGAGCGGACAGAGGCGCCGAGAACTTCGGAAGCTCGATCGGTACCGAAGTAGGCTGAGGGGCACCTTGCTCTATGCGTTGCTAAGATTGAACAACCAAAAGTAGTAATGCAACAGTGAGTTCGGAGTTATCCTGCTCAAGCATGCTCTTCGACTCGATCAAGAAGGCAGTAAGGATTGCGGAGAACAACGCAGCCTTCGGTGATGTAAGCTATCATACGAGGTCCCTACCAAATTGAAAGATAAACTTACGAAAATCAACATGGTGTCTAGGTTCTTGTTTTTACCAGCTACAAGTTCATCGTCATGCTCCTTTGCTTCTTCCACATACATCTGCCATATTCCGGCATCTGGTGTGAGCTCCTCGCCGATCTTATCTGCCGCAAGACGCTCATGTGGCTTAGGGCGACTAGGTCCAGATGGTGGCTGGTTGAAGTATGCTTTTGCTGGTTCATTCATTGCTGACTGCAGACAGGCGGGGTTAGCTCGACATTGCATATCTTGATTGGTTACTGTACACCTACGTTGAAAGTCGATTGTGATTTTGGGGCGACTCCAACAGGCTTTGAGTCGCTCTGGTAAGTTACATTGACGCGCCGATCACTGCATTAGGCAGATGCCCCAAAGCGTGTAATTTTCCAGTAATAAGTTGGCTTTGGGAGGCGATTGTTATCAGATGTTTCAGTGTGCGCCGCTCATCAGCTCCAGTTCGTTGACCAGCCACGCGTTGGCCTGGTCTGCGGTTCGTCACCAGATTTAGTAAATATCTAGGTGCAGCATACCCAGTTCACAAGGTGCACGGGTGTACTGCTGCGAGCTCGCTGGAGTTTGTTATGTGAATAAGCCTCTGCACCGCTGGAGTAACGGGATAATGCGCAGTATGAACGTTGGAACAACTGACAGAGAAATGCATATACATCGTTCAGATACATGTGCAAACACGTCCTTAGACGAGGATATCAAATTATCTAACACTCTCCAAGGCATGCGAATTTGTAACCTTGCGTATTTAGCATAACATATTATCAATAACATAGAACCTACTAATAGACTAGGAGTTTGCCGGTATCTGAGGCGGCCGCGATTGTGATTGGGTTGCCAAAATAACCACGCAGCTAAATGACATTCTACATGCGCCCTCAATAGAAAAATAGATTATAGTAGTAGGATATATGAGGTATCAAAATTATAGCTCATAGATTAAAAATCCAGTCTAGAAGTCGCCCAAGCAATGGGTGTATAAAATACAATGTGTGTATGAAATACTTTCTTTTAGTACAAACTGAACGCCACAAGTACTAGGAATTGCCGAGATTAGTGCGTGCTCAATTTGGAAGGGGAGAAACCGCACTCACTTGCTTGAACTCAAAGGATGGCGTCAGCCCCTCCGGCGACAAGTTATCTGCATGCCAAATTATCATCTCCAAATCCTCCAGATACGCCAAAAAAGCAGCTCGTTCATCAGGCAACTCTGTTGCTTCCCGTAAAGTACGAAGAATGATTTCCGTGGTAGGATGATTTACGATGATTCCCGCAAGGTCTTTGTCGAGGTGCTTCGATTGGGGTAGGATTTTGCATAAGGATGACAATAGATAGCCTAGGTCCTCGTTACTGGGTGGCAGGGCTTTCATGACAAAAGCAACAGCATCGAGGAGTCCTGGGACTGCTTGCCTCCCAACAACAAACTCGGCTGCAAGTTCAATGATTTCGATAATACGTGTTATGCATTTGGCAACGATCGAATAGTATTCCTCATGCTCCCCAATCCTCCATAAAGCGCTGAACCCCTCGTGCGATACAAAGAGCGGTATGAAAGCTGGGTTTTTGACCTGGTTCGCTAGATCGGCAAGTAGCATTTTCAGCTCTGATACCTGAACTGGGACTACAGCCAAGGTCCTCAACAAAGTCGAACTCGTCTTCCAGGGCTCTGTACGCACGAACAAACTAGGCAAATTGTAGCCGAAAAGGGAGAATGAGCAGCTGAGAAAGCTCCGATCCAGGTGGTCGAGCAAGAAAATGTTGATAAATGGCTTGAGCGTGCGTCTGTCAAGTCTAGAGATGTGTCGATCAACCACAGAAACCAGTTCATCCATCAGAGACAGAGTATCCTCCTCCCCAAACGTATCGTAGGCCCTCTGGCGATCTGGATCGGTTTTGAGCCTTTCATACAACGCAAACATAACCCACTCTAATAGTCGGCCAACTCCATTACACTGGGCATGGGGCACGATGAAGGTGGCAAATATAATCAATTGCCGTACTGATTGCGTCGCTACCTCGGTCGTATCGAAGACCTCAGTTCGAGGCCAGGTTTCAAGTAGTTCTGTGAAGCTTTTTTGTTCTGATTCTTCATGCGTCTTGTGCATAGCGCCCATTTCCAGCTGCTGTTTGAGGAGAATAGGCGCGATAGCGCTCAAAGTACCCGAAGCAGCGGACTCTAGGCCAGTAATAGTGTGGACCTCGGCAGAGGCGAGCAGTCTCAACAACCCAATCAATAATCCATTGAGCTCGTCGATCACCCACAAGTTACTGCTACGCAAAAGCCCCAGTCCAGTCGCGTGTGCTGAAAACGACCCACCAACATGCCCCTCTGACTGTGGCTGATTGGTGCTTAGTCCATGCTCTGGGTTCAAATTACTGCGCTGCGCAGCATCGCGTACCGAGTAAAGCAAGTCTATGAGTGCATTGGCACCAACCGGAGCACGACCATCAGCATGATAGCGAAACAGAATCCCAGCACGGTTGAGTGCCCGGCTGTAGCGCGCACGAAGGTCGAACAGTAGCGTGGTGGAATCAATGGGAGGAACCTCCGTGGAATTCACGATGACTCCGACGTGGCCTTGGGTAGGTTCATCGCGCCTATCAGAAGCAGCGTCGAGGGAAGGAGGAGATCCGGGACTTATAGTATTGGAAATGTTATGCTGAGACGAACGTTGCCCGATGCGGTCGCAGGCCATTAGCGTAAGTCGAAGCTCGGCAGAAGTCAACAGTGCATAAGAGTCTGAGCTAAGCGGAGGGCATTCATTGGACCAGATGGTATCGAGAGCCTTGAAGGCAACTTGTATGGAGGGCTCTGAAATCTGAATCGGAAACAAATAAATGAAAAGAGAGCTGTTAGTTAAGGGCTGGAATAATTGTGAACTTAGTATACGCACTGGTAATACATTTGATTCACTTTCTTCCTTACCGACTAGTTGATGGTTTGCGTATGTTTCTAGAAACTCGACTAGTTGTGGTAGTGCATTCGCATATCGGGCAACGTTCATGCCTTGGCACGCAACGATCTCTCGAGGCTGGTAGACCAACATGTTGGAGAAACGTGTGCAAAGCGCATCGAACAAGTCGCGAACTAGTTCGTATTGGTTGGGGGGACCACCCGCACCCTCGTGACTCGGGAGTGTTTCTATAACTCCATCTGACGTTCTGGCTTCAGTCGGCGCCAGACCAGCCACGCTTTGTTGACCCCCTTCTGCGTTACGAGGATCACGTCCCAAATCCCTAAAACGAAACCCAGCTAATGCCTGATACGAACAGTCGCCTACAGCCGGGTCTCGTGCATATGCTGCGAGCCAGACTAAAGCACGAAGATCTTCGTCCGTCGTATAGCTGTTCGAATGTTTGTCCTCCTGACTTTTACGTCCTCTTTGGAGCATCCAGTCTTCAGCGTAGATGTTTAGCGCGCTATGAACGAGCATGGAGATCTGTGTCACAAATGGGCAAAACTCATGGATCGCACCAAGAAATATCGTGCCTGTATAGAATGCGAGCGTGGCCCCAGTGATGATAGCTATGACCACAGCAATGCCCCAGTCGAGGGTCCACAGGTATAACACGAGACCAAGGGAGAACAGCAGCAATGCGAGATGAAGCATGCTGGGTAGAAGGTCGATTATATGTAACGCTCTCCAATCAGTCAGGCCCACGAGTCTCGATTGGCGTAGCAGTGCATATGTGCGAGGAGATCGAGGTCGAGAGGTATTGTACGCAGCAAGCCACTCTTTGGCGAGCATGGCGATGAGAGCAGCTGAGAGCGAGAGAGCAAGAGCGAGAAACCAAAGACCATTGATCCAGCGAGCGGACAGAGGCGCCGAGAACCTCGGAAGCTCGATTGGCGTCGAAGTAGGCTGAAGAGCACTTTGCTCTACGCGTTGTTGAGACTGGGCGACCAAAAGTAGCAATGCAACGGTAAGCTCAGAGTTATCCTGCTGAAGTAAAGTCTTCGACTCGATCAAAAAGGCTGTAAGGATTGCAGAGAACAACGCCGCCTTCGACGATACGTAAGCTTTCATACAAGAGATCCAACCAGATTGTGAGTTTTACTTACAAATAGCAACATCATATCCAGATTCTTGTTTTTACCATCCACAAGCTCATCGTCGTGCTCCTTGGCCTCTTCCACGTATAGCTGCCATATTGCAGCATCTGGTGCTAGCTCTTCACTGATCTTGTCTGCTGCGAGACGCTCATACGGCCTGGAACGATTCACCCCGGGTGAAGACTGGTCAGGGTAAGTTTGTGCTGGAGCGAAAGCTGCCGGTTCATTCGTTGCTGGCTGTACACGGGCGGAGTCAGCAAGATATTACGTGTCGCAATCAATCTCCACACACTTACGCTGGGGGTCGGGCGGGGATTCGGGATGACTCCGGCAAACTTCAAGTCACTCAGCAAGTACTCTGCCATGCCTGCGGTTGAAATCCCTCTACTCGATGTAGTGCACTGTCGGTGGGGAACTGTGAAACAGAAGAAGCGTTTAAACGGCAGAGGGCGCGCCTAAAGGTCTTTTGGGGGGCTCAATCACCCAGGGCATGCTTGGCAGGCGAGACTGACATGAGGCTGTCGCTCTACCTTGATGCTGCAATGTCAACGTTGTATCAACGCGCCGAATAGCGCATCGGTGGGTAGACATCTTCACCAATAGTCACTGTGCCCTAAAAGGTGTGCCCTGTCAGTAATAATTTAACCTTGGGGGTGTGTTGTCGGCGCTCGCAATATAGTGTTTCAGTGTGCACCCTGCTGAGCTGACTGTTCAAAAATGGCTGGCGTTCTTCAGTAACGTCCTCTTCGCGCTCGTTGACGCACCACGCGTTTGTATAGCAGCAAATTCGTCGCTAGATTTGACGTTTCGATGCAGCATATCCAGCTTGCGCTGCGTACGACTGGAATGCTGCGAGCTCGTTGAAGCTAGTCATGTAAATAAGTCTCTGGTCTGCGGGAGAAACGGGACAGGATAATGGTGTGGACGTATTGCTGCACCGTTCCGATACGTGTGCACACAGAGTCCCCAGATGAGGACAATTCGCGTTATGTAATATCCTCCAAGTAATCTATACGTTTACAACTCGCATCACCAGATTCATGCATTGCACTCTCGAATTAAATTATCTATTCACATCCTCCACACCCACCTCAAGTCTAAACCCAGACCTAAAGCTCCTCCTCCTCAGCCAACAACCTCTCCGCCTCCAACGCCGCCATACATCCACTCCCCGCACTCGTAATCGCCTGCCTATACCTCTTATCCTGCACATCTCCCGCAGCAAACACACCCTTCACATTCGTCTGCGCCGTCCCAGGCACAGTCAAAATATATCCGTCCGCGTCGGTGTTGACTTGGCCTCGGATGAGGGCCGTTGCGGGTTCGTGTCCGATGGCGTAGAAGAGGCCGTTTACTTGGAGGTCTTTCTCGGTGCCGGTTTTGGTGTCTTTGATGCGCAGGGATTTGAGGAGGTCGCCGTCGCCTTTGCATTCGACTGGGACTGTGTTCCAGAGGACGGTCTAGGGGTGGGGAGGGAGGTTAGAGGTGTAGAGAGGTGGGAGAGTAGGGGTGGGGACGTACGACTTTGGGGTGTGCGAGGAGACGTTTGGCCATGATCTTGCTGGCGCGGAGCTCGTCTCGTCGGACGAGGACAAACACGTGCGAGGCGTACTTGGTCAAGTCTGGATGAAATTAATTTGAGATTCGTTCCAGCGCAGGAAGTGAGATTGAACTCACACGTAGCCTCTTCAGCAGCGCTGTCACCTCCGCCAACAACAGCCAACGGCTTGTTCCTACCCAAATATGCTTAATTTCCTGTTCAATACCAATGACCTTGGTAGAAGCTCACCTGAAAATCGGAACAGCGCCGTCGCACACAGCGCACGCCGAGATACCACTCTGCCAATACGTCTCCTCACCAGGCAGGTTCATCCTCTTCGCACTCGCGCCAGTCGCGATAATAACAGTATCCGCGGTCTCGGGCTCGCTCTCCTCATTTCCCTCGCGCCAGTAACGGAACGGACGGCGAGAGAGATCGATTTCAGAGACGGTCTCGGTAATGATCTTGGTGCCGAACCGGACAGATTGGGCACGGAAGTTGTCCATCATCTCGGGGCCGCGGATTCCGCCTGGAAAGCCGGGGAAGTTTTCGACGTCGGTGGTGGTGGTGAGCTGACCACCTGCTGCGAAGCCGTTGGCCATGAAGCCCTGAGAACGTAAATTATATTAGCCTTAGGCATAGGGGAACATGTATAAGGCTCACCTCGAACATGACCGGCGCGAGGTTGGCGCGAGCCAAGTAGATGGCCGCGGTATGCCCTGCAGGACCTGATCCAATAATAACCTAAAAGGCTCGGATTAGGGGGTAGACGTGGCGACACGAGTACTCGACACTCACGACTTTGGAGTGCAAAACGGTACTCTGCCCGTTCTCGCCCTTGGGCTCTGGTCGCTGGGTAACTGGTGCCATCTGGGTTGACTTCCAAAAACTAGGAGTCTTCAAGGCCGGAGAAGGTATCGAGTTGGGTGGGTTCTGGAAGTAGAGGGAGTGGACGGGAAGGACAGCAGCAGCACAGCGACGAGCCAGGCGAGGGAGAAAACGCAGTCGAGATGCCAGTGTGATGGTTGTGCTATATACTCGACCACGCTCGATTTCCCAGCTCGGTCCGTGGCCCCGAGGACTCCGCGACGCATGACACATCCCATCACGTGACATATCGAAAAGTTAATCCCCCAATCCAATTCACCCCACGACGCCCAACGCACCGCCTGCGTCCCCGAGCTTGATAATCAGCGCTGAGTAACGTCGGGGATAAACAAAGGGCGGACAACGATGGCCACCGAACAGTCCTCGGGGTCCGAGGCGGAGCCTGTGCCGCCCCCGACCGAGCTTGCTTCTTACACCGCGCGGTTGCAATCTGCTATCATTCCCCCCACACGCATAGCAGGGGCGCTTCCTCTAGGTAGCTCGTTGGCTTACGAACGAACTCTTGACCGGGCAGCGGCGAAGGAGCTTGATGCAGTGTCCGGGCGTGTGTTGGGACTTGTTGATCGCTTGGTGCAGTATGCAGGTGGAAAAGGCAAAGGCAAGGCGTTGAGCATAGACGACTTGCTGGATTCGAGAGGATATAGGAGTGTTGTTGGGGATGTTCTGGACCAGTTGTTGGAGAATGCGGTAAGTTGGCTCATTTATGTGATGAGGGTCGCGCTTATTGGATTGAGGCAGGACGTCTGCTTGGACGAGTTTGCAGGACGGAACAAGGCGCCTGCCATTGCTGTCAAGGCCCCAGCTACCAAACCCACTCAGGTATGTCCTCCAATATCAATCTTTCAACATTTACTCACACCCAACCTCCAGCCACGCCGCCTCGCTCCGTCCATCCTACACGCAGTCAACCTCCCCAAACCTCAACTTAAATTCCGCACGCCAATAGACAACACTCCTCTCACATCTCCATACATCCCGCCTCCCCACCCGAACCAATGTCCCTACGCCACGGCGCCACCCTCCTCCCTCTTGGTATCTTACCCACCCGCGCCAATTACCACCTTCGAATCTACTCCATTCACATTCGTCGACACACCCGCCGCTCTAAAATTAATGGTCGCCTCACTCAAAGGAAGCACCGAAATCGCGCTCGACCTCGAACACAACTCGCTTCGGACATACAAAGGCCTCGTGTGCCTCATTCAACTTAGCTCACGCACCCAGGATTGGGTCATCGACGCCCTTGCTCTGCGAGACGAAATGGAACCCTTGCGCGGAGTGTTAGAGGATCCGAAGGTGGTGAAGGTATTGCATGGTGCGGAGAGCGATATCGTTTGGCTGCAGAGGGACTTTGGATTGTGGGTTGTTGGGTTGTTTGATACGTTTCATGCGTCCAAAGTGCTTGGTGAGTGTGCATATTCTGGCTTCGTAGTATTGAGAGTCTAATTTGGGGGTTGGCTAGGTTTCCCGAAACATTCGCTTGCGGCGCTCCTTGCGCGGTATACGGACTTTGTACCGGACAAGCAGTACCAGCTTGCAGATTGGCGCATCCGGTATGTTCACTTCACTAATTGCTAATTCTATTCAACGCTTCATTCACCCAACCCTGAATTTGTCCGTTCTACTAGACCGCTGCCCGAAGAAATGCTCCACTACGCCCGTGCAGACACCCACTTCCTCCTACATATCTACGACCAACTCCAAAACGCCCTCCTCGAACACTCGAGTACACATCCTCCCCTCCCTCCTACACCACTAAATGGCACACCTCCCCCTGACGTACCTGTTCCTACCTCCACATCTACTCCTGCTCTAGCATTAGAAGAGGAACAAGAATATCCATGGGCAATAGTACGCGTTCTAGCGCGCTCGGCCACAACAGCAGGAAGGACATACATGCCCGAGACCCCTGACCCCGCCGGGCTGGCCAAACGATGGGACATTCAACTCCCTTCTCCACCACGATCTCGCAGCGGCAGCCCAGCCAGTGCCAACGACACCACCCTCCCCGCTCCTCGTCGTCCCATCGACCAGAAGGCAGCGGTCTTTGAATCCATATTTTGGTGGCGCGATGCCCTTGCCCGGTCTACTGACGAATCGCCCATCTATGTTCTTGCCAATACTGCGTTGTTCCAGATTGCGACGCATGCGCCGAGGAGTGTAGGGGATGTTTCGAAGGCTGTGCCGAGGTTGTCGAGTGTTGCGAGGAGTGATTTGGAGGGGCTTGTGAAGGCTGTTGGGGAGGGTGTTGAGAGGGCAAGGAGGGAGACGGAGGAGTGGGAGAGAGGTGTGAAAGAGAGGGAGAGGCAGGAGGCGGAGAAGAGTGAGAGGGTTTTGAAGGAGAGGCAGGAGGTTGTGGTTGCTGCTGCTACTGGTGTTGGCGTTGGTGAGACGGTGGTCGTTGATTTGTGGAGTCAACTTGGGTCGGGACAGAAAGGTACGCGTGCATACTACCATACATGTGCTCTAGCTAATACAAATTGTTCCAGCCGCACCTCCGATAGCTCGCACGTCGGCACTCTTCGGTCCATCTCGTACCTCTGCTCCCCCCACGTTCACCCCCCAACAAAAACTCAAACAAAAAGCCGCCCATAGCACACTCTTCGGTCCCAAACCCACCATCTCCAACCCCCAACCCATATCACAGACTCCATTCGACACCCTCCGAAACAAGATACACGGCGCAATTAGCGATGCTCCCAGGATGGTCATGCCCCAATCCGACGATGCACCTCCGGCGCCGGCATCCCAAGCGCCCATATCTGCGTCGACATCTACATCTCAAATAACTGCTCCCGCGCCCACACATACCTCCCGAACAACAGCGCCGAAGCCCACACCTCCGCCTGCACCACCTGCACCCGCGTCTATCGAACCAGATGAAATCGTCCCTGTCGCACAGCCCCGGCCGAAATCTAAAAAACGTAAACCCGTCAATGCTCCGAACACATCAGTGTCTGGCCCTAGCTCCAAAAAGGCGCGCGCGGGCGAGTTGAGCGCTGAACCGATCGAGGCCTTCGATTATGCGAGTGCACCGAATATTCTCGATTCGGGCGTGGGAGAAGAGCAAGGGAGGAGAAGGGAAAGAGAAAAGAAGAAAGGTGAGTATTTATGGATAGTTGCCAAGTATGGAGAAAAGGTGTTAATTGCAGGTCCGGGGGACTAGTGACAAGCATATATGGGAATTTCCCAGCTCCGCCGAAAGCGCAGAGCGAGCAGAAGGGCGGAAATCGGACACATACATTCAAATGATGGGCCGGTCAGATGGATGGCTATGCTCCAGGTTGAGAGGAGCAATGTTTATTCGATTTACAATAACATATTCGATGCACGGATTGGGGTCGAACAATATCCTCCCCCGCGTGAATGGAACGGTCGAACTTCTGTTTGCCTTTTTGCGTAAACTTATGACAAGAGCATGATACAGTCGTATACTTGGCATATGCTCACATGGACTATTTTACAAAATCTCAAAAAGCCCTAAATGTGTTTGAACCGCAAAAACGTAGCAAGAAGACGCTGCCTCGCGACTTATACCTCGCCAGCGGGAGGAAGCCTTTAGACCGTATATCTACTGAGGTAACACAATAAGACGATAGAAACGGCCAGAAAGAGGTCTTTCTGGGTTGTCCAAAAATGTTGAACGCAAAAAATTTAACCATTAGCCCAACGTGGGGGTCGAACCCACAACCTTGAGATGACCGTTTTAAGAGTCTCACGCTCTACCGATTGAGCTAGCTAGGCGCTGTTAAGTTGGACCAAACAGGCAATATAAACCGGTTCTTAGATGCGTAGTAATTTAAATAGCAAGAACCCCGCCGGCAGTCATCGCTCGGCTCTCCAACAACAATCTGTGTCTTTCCTCTCCCCAGCCCTTCACTAGAACTTCTCCAACAACCCTCGGAGGGTATTCTGTCACAAAATCTCACTCCTCTTTGCCAATTACCCCGACCCTATTACTTTGCCAGCGCCAGAAATACTGCAATGGAATCTAATGACCTGTCGTTATCGACCGCTTGCCGTATTCTCGTCGTATCAGGAGACGTTGCCCAGAGCAAGGAGCTAGTCAGTCGTAAGCAACGTCATGACAGTTCACACCACTGACGCAAATGAACATCTTTGCCACAGGCATCAAGTCATTCGCTTCTACCCCGTTAACATCCCACCCCAATGACGAGTCTTACATAGAATGGACTATTAAGAACAAATATTATACCGCACCGGTTCACCTATATCTACACCAAATCGCCAAACCACCGGCCAAGCCGCTATGGCCGCCAGAGACAGACGACGAGCGTGTCCCTGCGTTGATTTTCGTGTTTCGAAAAGGCAAAGTGAGTGAGATAGTTATCGGCCATCATACCGGCATTGATTTAATATTTGGGGTCGAACGATAGCCTTACCAGGACACGTTCCTTTCCATGCGTGAAGCCTATTTGGCCCACGATGCCGAGGTCGCTCTTGCCGTGGCTATCCCACCAGATTCCAGCGACGTGACGCCATCCTTTGAATCTCCTGACAGTATTGAGGAGTTTTTCTCTGGTCACAATTTCGAATACGTTGACGTCGAGGATACCCCAGATGAAAGCGAACACGCGGAGCACCCTCAGTATGGTGGGTAACTTCTCCGCTTAGACAATTTGTATACTGAATGCGTGTGTATGAATGATTTGGTCATCAGACATTCGCGGGTTACCTCGCATTTTTGAGGCCCTCAACATGATCATGTGGCCTTCAATGGTTCGCACCCCACACGGTGGCTTGCGTCGCAATATTATCGAACCAGACAGCCTGAACGACTCAGACCCCGACGCCTTTGAACACTCCTTTGCAACCATATCCGACACAGCGCCGCCCGATCATCCGTCCCTGTTCGACATTCACAACGAGCTTTCGTCACAAAGCCTTGAAGAGTTAGACGCCTGGCTTGACAGTGAGGGGTCATGGGTTGGCCCCATAAACGGCAGTATTCTTCCAGCTCCTAGAGGGACCCCACACGACGCACGGCTCGTAACCGATGGCTTCGAGGACGATTTCACTGACTTTCTGTCGGTTCCCCCCGCGGAGACGCCAGGCGCCGATCTTCCTTCACCTTTCGATGTTCAAGCTACTACCAAACGCATTTTTGGGCAGCAAAACCTCGAGGAGGACGCACCCGGAGGGTTTGATTTAACCTCTGTACTGGGAACTCTCGAAGCCATGCGTGAAGAGATCAGTACGATTACAGACCTAGAAGAGCGGCGAATAGCTGCTGCCCGAGTAGCCCTAAGCCTAGCCATGGGCTTGGGCCTAGATAATGACAGTGACGAGGAAGGCAATAAACCAGAGGAAGAGATCTTGCGTGAGTTACAGCAGCTACGAGAACCGGCTTGATTCTGTAAATTCATGAATGCATACATTTGACAAATCAACAATGTGGAATAAGGAGACGTCTTCAGATAATGCTACAGCATCCCGTCGCTACAAGGGGTAATCATTCAGGATCTGGAGCAGGGCCAGAATCTTCACTTTGCTTTCCATCTCCCCCCTGAGTTTCGTCTCGGATGTCGGTAGAGGCGAAAGAAAGGATCCCAGAGGCATCCAACAGCTTAACGACCTCTTCGCCGTCCGCTACTTCCATCTTCTCTAATTGAACGTTGACCTGCTCAAGGCTCTGGTTCTTGAGCGCTTGCTGCATTTCAGGTGAGAAGGCCTGGAATATCTCCCATCGGCGCATCAGGGCTTCGCGGACTTGGACGGGGTCAAGATGTTCGATACCCTCTCCCTCAAGAGTAATATTCTCCGGCGGTGGTCCATCAGGAACGTTGAATTGGATCTCGGTGCCAGGCTCCTCGCACATAAGCTGGATAGTCTCGCGCGTACCTGCCCTCTCATCTTCTTCTTTTGCTTTTGCAGCGCGCTCGCATATCGTGCTGTATGTGTCGTTGACGTCTTTCTCGAATACAGCACGAGGCATAGCGCTTGCTGGCAGCCGCTTGCCGCTTGAAGACAAAGGGTTGTCTGACAACATCCTACACAGCAACGTTAGCTTTAACTAATGACTATTTAAGAATAAATAAGCACGATTACCGTTGGAAGAATATAGATACGCCGTCACGTCCCAGCTTTTCGCAATACTGAAGCATAAGACTGCGATTTACGCACTGCTTCGCATACTTAGCTTGCCCTTTCATCTGGGCCCTGAAGCCAGCAAGTAGCAAGGCGTCGGTCGCTCCATGAACAAACACCTCGTGGTGGGATTGAATGAATTTGAATGCAGCGTCAAAATCGCCCAGAGGGAGTTGAGCAAAATCAGCGAGAGTAGAAGTGAGTTCAGGCAGAGGCTCGTTGTCGTCATCGTCGTCGTCATCATCCGCTGCAGCTGAGGTTGACGCCAAAGGAGGAGCCTCAACAGCCTGCGATTACTTAGTCCCGGTTGCATGCGCCCATAAAATCACTTACTTTTTCTTTGCCTTTGGGATTCAAAACTTCGATGGTTTCGACCTTCTTCTTGGGTACCAGGGGTTGCGTCATCACAGTGGGGTCAGGAGATGGTTTATGAGAGATATTCTAGCAAGGGGTTAGACAGTTTTTATATATCTCTTAGGTGTAATAATACTAACCGATGCAACGAATCCATCTCTAACATCATCGCTCGTGATGTGCTTCTTCTGTTCTTTCAACTCGACCTCAAGATCTTTCTGGTTCTGAATGTCATCTTCGTGTTGTTTCTTCAGGGCGTCTCTAAGCCCAGCGATGAGCTTGTCGCTAAGATTGGAGTCCTCTGCAGTTGTACCAGAATCCTTGACGCTGTTCCACACTTGAAGCATAAGCTCGTGAAGCATCATGTCGTATGTCGGCTGATTTGGAGCATCACCGGCTGGCTTGTCGGGGCTCGGGTTGACTTTGAGTTGTTCGGTGATCGAGCTGAAGCGCTCCTTGCCCTCTGCTTGGACGTCCGAGATTATTTGTTCAATACGAGGGTTAAGAACTTTGGATAACTCGAGCCTGCTTTGAAGGTCGTGAATGCGCTGCTTGCGCTGCTCGCGCTTCTCATGAATATCGCGCTGTTTCCACCTGCAAGCTGTTAGATAATTAAGGCCAAGATCAAGGGGTAACCTACCGAATCAGACTACGCTTGTCAACGTTTGGGTGGCCTTCAATGTCTGAATCATCCGATAGCTATGGGTAGCCTTTTAGATCGTAGCGCTAACACTCCAAACCTTTGTACACATACCTCGAGCTGGTCCCACTTGGAATAGTTGAGGGGCATTGGATAGCGAAGAGTACAAGAGTATTTTAGGCTAGAGATAGGTGTATATTGATGATTTGCTGCCCAAGTGGCACTTATAGTCGATGGAGTGGCTCGCTGGTGTTATGCTACGAAGGATTGGCGCTGAAGGGCTTTGGGGCTTTGGTTGGCTTTGTCTTTGCTTACGGACTTCGCGAATGTTCTAGCGATGTGCTTCCGAGCGCGCGCTTAACTCTTATTAATTTACCCATACCTGGTAAGTCCCCGGTGCACCGCATACAGCCTGGTTTCTCAACGCTAATTCCTTGCGTGAGCGGCCGATCTAGAATATTTGAAAGTCAAATCCATCATAACCAATGAGACCCTGTTTCCCAAATGCCTAGAAATAATCTTTCTATCAAGGCTTACCTGGCCAGTGCCAACGCCTGCCTAGGTACCCTTCTCTAGTTTTGCTACGGAGCTACTCCAGTAATTGCGTGTGACAATATACACGTTGTCCGACGCCCTCCGGACAACGCCGGCTCGGTCATCCTCGACTTACCATCGGCCTCCGGCCACCCAAGAAGAGTCTGTTGACATTGGGCGCCAAAAAAGGTTCCAAAACAAGCCACAATCGCCTTTCCTAGGGATCTTCCTCCGCTTGTCTCTCAATGTATGATATCCCAATCTTTGAGCAGGATAATACAAGCAGTCCAGTTAAAACATATTATTGGATAGCATACACGAAGCATATAAGTACATAGTGATACACCTATTCAGCTATACATTTAAGAGAGAGACATTCACGTATTAACTAGAAAATTCTGGATACGCAGCAGTTCAAGCCGACACAGCCAGACCTATACATGTCATAGCAAGAGTCTCACGGAACGTCCCGAGAATAGAGTGATTGTTAGGGGGCATAGTAGAAAAAGAGTTGCTGATCGTTCACAAAGAGATTACCTCAGGCTCCGGCAGTTCCTCAAACTACCCCCTTGGGATGTAGTTCGACGCAGAAAATGGTTCCTTGTGAAGAAAACCCCTGCCTTCCTCTCTATGACCACTATCGCCGCCCACTCGCACCTCGAGCTGAAGGTGATGTACCAGACGAACGTCCGGTAGCTCCTCTACGCGGGGGTGCCTCTCCAACTTCTAGATTCGACATCAGATCCAGAGACGAGTTGTATAGTTCATCGCCTAAGGGATCTGACGCATACACTGATACCCCACCGCTCGCTGGTACTCCGCTAAAGTACGGATTTACGTATGGGGGCAGTTGTAGGAAGCTGTAAGCGTTCTTGAGCGCTCGGGCACATCGGATGTCGTCAAAGAGAATACACTTACGGCGGCTGTGAATCGAAAAAGGGGCCTGACGGATTGTACAACATATCAACCATCTCTTGGTAATCTAGGTCGTGGGATGGGTCGTTCGAGGAATGTGGGAGCACATAGGGTGGCATCGAGTGCAGTGTGTTAGGATTGGGGTATGGTGGGGATCCTCCAAAATGTCCCAGCGGGGGCAGTGGAGACGAAAACGCGTCACGGGCGCCTGGGGCAGGCACGAGCCCTGCGGGCAGGGGGGACATGGAGCGCACTGAACCATGTGGTGATAAGACGATTGGGTTGGATGATGGGTAGCTAGGTGAGCGGTTACGTGAACTTGAAGAATGGCGGCTGCGATGAGGTCCAATTTGGTGAGGCGAATTAGAGGGTAAGGGGGCCGGAGGACTGAGGTCTTTTTTGTCGCGTGTCGCGTTTGACTATCAGTCTCGCAACCTCAGCTTAGGCATGGTGAGACTTACAGTTGCTTGATTGTTCCGTCTGGTTGTCGCTGGACAGGTTCCCGGGGCTAATGCTGCCTGATTTGCTGGGAGGCCTGGAGGGAGTGAGACCTTTGTGCAGGTTAGCACTAGATCTTGGGCGCGACTAGAGAGCCAATACACTCACCCATGCCATGACGGAGCGTCGCAGTCCACGGGTCCTCCCCTGGAGCATAATCGTATGTGCAGCTTGGCTCTGCCAGCACTGACTGCCCTGCAGAGGTCAGAGACGCAACAGCCTTCGCATGCGAACGCTTGCATGTCGAGCAAGGCCTAAGGAGCAGTAATATTGTGTGAGTTGGCAGCCTGGAATGAGGAAAAAAAGCATTACCTTCCAGCGTCACATTTCTAAGTCACAGATCAAAAATATTGTTAGTTTTCATCTCGATCAAACAAATTTGAAGACTCACCAGCTTTCTGGCCCTACACTGATGACAGGCCTGATTCCTACGAAGTGGCCCAGCATTGGAAGAACCTACAGATTCAAGCGAAGCACGGTGCATTTTGCTGATAATTATGAGCACAAGTTGCGGTAGGATTTAAGCGATTTCGATCGTAGCCGTAGCGCGTGCGTAATATATCGAGGCAGAGCTATGATCCGCACGATGCAATGTTCCCGAGTCAGTATATGATCACAGCTTTCAGATCACTGCTGAGGTATATATGAGATTTTGGGCGGAGCGGCTGTGCAGGCCTTAGTCAATTAATCAGGAAAACATATGCAATACTTGTGGCCCTTAGGGAGCTTGTGCTCAAAATGTAAATTTACTCTATTTAGACAGGACATGACGTTCACACCCCACGTGCTTACCCCGAGTTGCGCTCCATCACGGAGCAAGGTCGGCTTCCTCAGCGCTTAGTCGAGAATAATTCGCACAGCTCTGATTATCGCCTTATCAATGAGGGCCTGACCAGCTATACAGTGGGTATTGACGGATGACGAGGCACTCGGCGAAGCCCTATTCAGTACCTGGAGTCTGAAGCTAGACTTGCACCAAACGAAGCATCTTTTCGGCCAGTCTGCCGAGCTTCACAGCACGATACATAAATCAATTACTGTAATACAGCAGGAAAATGATAGTTTGGAGTGGAGAAAGAATCATGTGATCGACTGGCAATATAAAAGAAGGTTGGTGTAATGTGATTAGACCAAATCAGGAAATATTGATTAATCATTAGCTCCTCAACAAACCTAAGCTTCGGCATCGTGTTGCTGTGTATGTAACCGAATTGATCGTCACTTGCTCTGCCTATGCTGTGCGTTCTCACTGTAAACTTACTCATTTGTCTTCAACTTTAGTCCGTGCGGAGATTGTAGCACTGGTTGGGCACAGCATGGCAGCGTGCTCTAATTGCTCCCGTGTTGTTTTCTCTATAATTAACCGCCCGGAGCGCCATCAGGTACTATCAACCATGCGTCAAGTCACGCAACGTGTGCCAAGGCTTCTCACGCCCACCGCATTCATGAGCGACACTACCGTATGTGTGTATAACACCCTAAACATGGAAGTTAGACAAACGCTCAAAACGTTGCATGACTAGTTGCCGATATACGTGCGCCTCCCCGGGTGAGGTGTAAACAATGTCTGGTTATCAGCTGATGACACGCGCCCATCTGTTCTGTGTACAGCAAGGAGGGGAAAGTGTTGGGCGCTAATCATTACGGGAGTGAAAAACGAGCTGGTAGTCGCAACGAAGGTAAATCCTACGCGTATAATATGTAATTTAGTTAGCGAGTAGGCAAGCGTATAACGACGACATGTGAGCCCCGTGCTTAATATTACAACCCAGCCGACCAAGGCAGCTCGTGACTCTAGGCGAGATAAACGCAGGGCAATACTATATCTGGGCTTACGCGACTGATTGAGCAATCCAATGGTTAGGCGATCGATTAGAGCTACTGGCTCACAGAACGCTCAACCGAAATTCCTTACTGCATACCGAAAGCACTGCAATGAGGAACGCCTAAAAGCGCTTATATTTAAGCATCCGTGCGCTCCCGAGACCTCCTAAGCGCTCGGGGTGCCCTCTAAAACGATAAAAAAAAAATCCTAATCCAACCCAACATATTACGTGATAACGCAACCCTAGGATTTGCGTTCAGACAGAAATATATGTATATTAGCTTGAAGAGGATTGAGGGCCTAGAGAACTGTCTGACTCAGCGTAGTTTCACAACATGATAGCTTAATCTCTGAAAGCAACTGTGACATGTATTGAACCTTCTGAGCGTGTATTAAACATGTATGTTAAAACCCTATTAGTTACCATTCGTTGACAGAATCCTGGAGGTACTTGCGCTTGTTTCACACTAGAATTCAAGCAGGCATTTGCTTGTCGCTTGCAATCAACTATGCGTGCCTTTTCCTTAGTTGCCCCTGCTACATCGGTCTGGGTGTTCGTAGTCAAGGAAGGGTGCCCAGTCTGAAACACATTTGCTCGCCATCTCAGATCCCGAAAATGCAAGATGGACTTGATGAGATGCACAAAGGGGGGATAGGATGACCCACGCATTTAGGCACTACCGCAAACATACCTTCCCACAAATTGGACAGATGATTAAGTGCTCCAACGTGGAGTTTCAAACAAAAAGAAAAGCGGCTACATCATCGTTATCGAGCGTCTATCTTGCACCTTTAGGCACTTGAGATCTGATGGGATCTGCCGCGGCTGAATCAAGTTTCTAGTTGGTACGCTCGGCACACGTCGCTTCCCCGACGGATAGTTCGCACACATTGCGCTGTAGGTATAGATGGAAAAGACTGCAAGTCTTGGCACAATTCACGAGCGTTTATGTGCATTACACTGACTACATAATTTTCTAAGGAACAAGTTCGGTAACATAGCGGCCGGAAGAATATTCTTCACCCAAACGTAACTTTTCCAGGAGGTACTTGATTTGATCTGCAGTATTTCCCTAACTCATTTAATTGATCAGCTTCTTTGTGCTTCGAAAGTTGAAGTGTTCTTGATGCACAGCCCCGAAATTGATGGCGCTTATTGTCAGCATTCCCATAGGGGCGGTTTCACTATGTCCTCACTGATAATCGGCCATCGCAATGAGGAGGCCGTTCTTGGGGTCCTGTAGTCACTGAAAATCCTCCCTGCTGATGTTAGGACCGGCAACGCTAAATTTGCCTACCGGTGAACTCCTGGATAGCTATTCATTGGGGCACATGTATGCGTGTCCTCCCCGCACACGCCGTGAGAATCTGTCCATCTGCGTGGCAATAGTTAGATGGATTGAGAGCGGAGTCATTATTACAAGACAAATTACTGGTACAAAAACTAGGCGTGAATGTGCTTGTGCGATCATAAATAGTGTAGCTCCAAATGATGGACCTTGCTCGGATCTGATTGTCTAGGCTCATGAGAAGCTTGCGACGGACGTCTAATATCCCGCTGGCGAGGTGTGAAATCCGTTATGGGCTGATCTTGCATGCTTTGCGGTGCTCGATGGAATTGCTGAAGTGCCAGGTGATATTGGTATCAATATCAAATCACCGCGTTAAACCAGTCGTCGCCTCACCTGTGATGAATACATTCCGGAGTAAAAGGACTCGGTAGATCGTTGTTGCAGCATTTGAGGGTTAATATGGTATGAGACGTGTCCGAAGTTTCCGGTGCTGCATAGGGCTAATTAGCCGGTTGTAGTTATTGGCGGTAAGTGGTAGTCAAACCTTTGATCAAGGGCTCGTGTGTCACCTCCGGGGAACCAAGCAAGATCTCCTTCAAATGCTGGATCTGATGCCACCCACATAGGTCCTGTGGCCACCGGCAGCTCGTGAGGAATACTTGTAGGGACACCTAAGCTTAGGAAGGAATTTGTGCGTTGCTGCATGTTATCTAAGTGCTCGTAGTTTGGTGTCGAGGGAAAACTAGGCGGCGCGCGCACAGTTTCGCCGTAATCAAGAGAAGACCCAGAAGAAGAAGAGTTACGAGGGGGTGTATTTCGGGTTGACGCTGCCCGTCTAGGTGTGCCTGTGTGAGCTGGACGATGAGTTAAGCCATGAAGAAAGCGACCGCGGCTCCTACCTTGGTTGCATGATATCCACATCTCTTCTCCTGGGGCAAAATCGTAGGTGCACACAGTGCCAGCGTTGCCACCCCGAGATAGGCTTGACCTCTCCTGAGCACGCCTACAGTTGTCACAACAAGGACTGTCGACGGACTATGAGTAAAATGATTTGTGCCTGACAAGCAATACGCACCGGCCAGCATTGCATTTCTACAGTTTGAACAAACCTAAGTTGTTGTAGAAAAGACAAGTGGGACGAGCATACCAGTTTCTTGCGTCGGCATTCATGGCAAGCAGCATGACGCCTAAGGTTACTATTGGAGGACATGTTTTATGAATTGGTTACCGGCGGGATATAGTGTGGGAGTGGCGGAGATGAGGAGGCTTGAGGGACACGGCTAGAGTGCCGTAGCTTTGCCTTTTATACCCAATCCCACTTTGCTTCAGCTATTCGCGGTCACTCGTGTCACTGTAGCGGGGTAATGCAGTGTCCTCCCTGGATGAGTGTGCTTACATTTGGCGCTTCCTGATACGCCATCACAAACTATGTTAGTCGATATAAATTGCCTCAGTTTCCACAAAGGTGTCGAAAACGGAACTGATCGGCGTAAAATCCCAACCTGGGATGACCAATGCTTAATATCCACCAATAAATCCTATAGACGTAGATGGAATGCGTGCACTACTGTCACAACAACTCACGCGGAAAGCATCAGTTCTTTTCGATTGCAAGGCACCCGGGGTTAAGACGTCTGAAAGGTGACTCTATCAAGAGGCTTGATTAATGAGATAGTGCCATGGTCGAATCATTGCGCATACAACTATCTAATAGCCGCTCAGCCACGAGAGCAGGTGTGGGTTCTCCCACATGTATGCTCGACTGAAGCACATGTGCTGGGATATCATTGGACTATGAGTTAGTTCGCAGCAGCGAGGGACATCCGGAGGTAGAATGCCTCGCCGTTCATGACTCGCTCGGTCTCGGAGCTGGACATGCTTTGCACTCGAAGCCAGTTTAGGACAATTCGAGCCTGTGGTTTGTATCTTGATGCTGCGCGAAGGAAGCGTAAAGCCTACGCAGCCACCAGAGCTGTTCATGAAGCAGGCGGTGTCTGAGCACAAGCTGCTTTGCCGTCGAGAGCCGGCAGTGGGGCTTGGATAAAAGAAATACCAGGGGGCGAGGCATCAGGAAGAGAAGGCTGGTACCATGTGGTTGTATGACTACTTCAGAGTGCGCGCAACAATCTGGGTAAGGCAATGCTCATTTAACGGGTGGGTGAAGTGCATTGTGTTCCTTTACGGGTTATTGTCGATGTCAGTACCGGTATCTCTTACCATAAATATTAATCACATATCCGCCTGCGTTCCGCCATCAGCCGCGGCGCAACAGCGCCGATCATAGTTAAAGTTTACGATGTTCCGATTACGGCGCGGTAAGATAAGAATTGAGTTGTTTCCGTGTAGTAAGTTGTATAGACCACACCATTGCACCCGAAAGATGCCGGCGCACAGGCTAGCCACCTCCAAGACATCACCTACTCCACATACCCAGCTTGTTCACGGAACCTCAAATGCCGTTTGCTTATGTGGCGAGAATTAAGCATGTGTATATGCAACACACAGCATCTCAACATAATAGGAGCCATGTAGGTATATTTAAATTTATTTACCAACTGGCGCATGCTCTTTAAGCTGTTCTTTGGTGTGAATGGTGCCAAGGTTCAACATCGTCAGGAAAGAGAACGACTTCAATTGCGAAGCTGGACTGCGACCAGCGTGTCCCTGTGTTTGGTCTTCAGCGGGTTCTTCAGCCCGGTATTGATAAGTAACAAGCATAGTAAACTATTGTCTATCAGACATATGGTCAATGAACCCGAGAAAATCGGACGTACCTTAATGTCGCCTGTGCCATCACGGGACACAGCAACTTCGCCGCCGACTCGAATCATATTTGCTCGCCTTTCGAGGACTCCAATCGTCCCGGATTTTCCTCGGGACGGATTTGTTGAGTGTCCCCCGGCCTTGACCACATCAGCGAGACCTGCGCCGCCTTCCAGGGCATCAAGCATCATCTGATCTTGATCACCTTCCTCCTCGTCATCATCATATTCCCAAGCCTCGGCAAAAGCTGCAACCGAAAGCAGCGCTTGGGGAAGTGTTATATGGAAGCTTGGTCGGCTGATGTTCGGATAAGTCGCAGGGTTATGCGGCTGAAATCGTACTTGTATCGAATCATACAAGGGATTGGTGATGGTGATAGAGAATGGGAAGCTTCTGCCTTGAACTAAGCGGGCTGGAGCATTGGCCGTTGATATCAAGGAAGGGTCCAGTAACGGGAGGTAATTAGATGCCATTAGTTTGATCTTGTAGCGCACGCTTTGCGATTTTTGCTCGGGTTTGATGAGGATATGTCGACAGGTCGCGCAACGAACCGACATCTTAGAGTGAAGAGGAATTCGCAAAGGAGCCAACGAGCTGGAATAAAGGTGAGCGCCAGTACAAAATTGAGTGTTTCCAGAGACCTGCCTCGCACGCAAACTCCCGGACCAACTTGCGTCCCACCTCGCTTCAACGGGTGCCACATCTTCAATGCACTCCAGGTTTCGCATCCACTCTACATCTTCTGCGCCTCCGGTAGCGCCCACGGCAGAATCCCCTCCTGAGGCAGAGTTGCGAGCCTGGTAGGCATCCCAAGGATCGCCGAGAGCCTTTGACTTCCCGGTTCGGCCAGCAGTTTTGCTTAGTTGATGTCGAGGAACTCCATGAACCTCTCTGGCTAAAGCATGAGAGGCAGCCGCGGTGATTGGGTTGTGTCGAGCGCTAGCGTGAGATACAGGGCCAGAACCAGCGGCTCTAATGAGAGGCTCGAAATGATCCTTCAGGCGATCAAACTCGAGGGTTTCTGGTGCAGAGTCTTCGAAGCGCTGAAGTTGTACTTCGAATGAAGCTGTGCATCAAGACATGGCCTATCATTTCTAAATTTGGATGGTGCTCACATGCAAGCCCAGTTGGTTTCTCAAAGGAAATGCCCACTTCCTGGGAATCCCAACGGCAGAAAGAGCAATGCAAAATAAACGGCGGTTCTCCCACAGGATTTATAACGACAGGCAATCGCGAGCCAGGATCGCGTTCGGGAGGATCAGAGGGTACCACGGAAAGTGTGTTGTGACAGTGCGGGCATTGAAAGCAATTGCGAGCACATCTATCTATGGTGAATAGTCGTTCTCGGGGGTTCAAGAGTAACTTACCTATTTTTCTCCCCTCGAACACTGGCGCTTGGAACCTCAAAAAGGCAGTTTGGGCAGTAGTAGCCACTGACTTCCAGTGCAACACATCTTGGACAACGAACAGCATCACATTCCTCACAGAAGTATAACGAAGTGAGAGGGTGAAACTCGACATCGGAGGACTTGAGATTGGCTAACGGAGGCTGTCTACTCGATCCAATTGCTAGAGCAGAGGAACAAACACAGTGATAACGCAAAGTTGGCGCCATTGCAACGCTAAACGTCTAAATAAATCAAAAGTCTCAGATTTATCGAACCACACAATTCGAACAATACAGTGCGGAGTTCTAGTAGACTTGAAGAGATGTGGGCTATCTGGTGGCAGAGCAATGTGGATGAAGTGGGGCTTGTATTGAAGCAATGTTTAGGGTAGGTCAACACGTGTTTACAAGAGATGTCCAAACATCCACCAAAGTCATCCACTACACTACTTAGCTGAATCCTACAATGTCTACAGCCGAAGAAGACGCGTCGTCCCCAGAAGTTACTTTGGCCTTTTATCGCCGATTGTACCCATTCAAACCAGTATATAACTGGCTAAACCAGGACCACGCACCGTCGCGTCTCATTACGAACCGAGAGTTTGCTCTTACCTTGCAAGGCGACGTGTATTTAAGATATAACTCTTTTGCTAACGCCGAGGAAATGAAGAAAGAAATATGTCGTTACAATCCCACTCGTTTTGAGATTGGACCAATATACAGTGCAAGGGTGAGCTTTTGAACGCTTGAACGGGATGTTGGGCCTGTTTGACCTCTCTCTATTTAAAGCCGCGGGACAAGAAGTCTCTACGACCAGGGGCGTTTACTGCTACAGCTCGTGAACTCGTATTCGATTTGGATATGACCGACTATGACTCTATCCGAACGTGTTGTTCCGGAAAAGGAATATGTCGCCGCTGCTGGAAGTTCATTGCCGCAGCGGTAGAAGTCTTGGACGTAACATTGAGAGGTGTGTTTGAGTTCTAGCATCTACAAATATCCCATCTAACCGACAAAATAGAGGACTTCGGCTACAAACACCTTCTGTGGGTTTATTCCGGTCGCCGAGGTATCCATCTTTGGATATCGGACAAAGAGGCCATGGACTTGACGGATGATCAAAGGCGGGCCATTGTAAATTATATTGAGGTTGTCAAGGTTAGTCTGCGCCGTTTATACCATCGGGTCAGCATCTCATCCAACGTAGGGAGGCAAAGAGCAAGTTAAGAAGGTTAACGTACGAATACCTGCATCTGGTAATTACGGCCCTGGACCGTTGCATCCTGCTCTCGACAGAGCATTAGCAATTCTGAGCGAGCGTTTTCCAAGCCTCATCCTAGATGAGCAGGATGTGTTTTTAAAGACTGAAGGATGGGGTGAATTGCTAGACTTAATACCTCAAAAAGGTTCGTCGGCTTCATCGTCGTTGGAATAGAAGACTGACGATGATACACCAGATTTGGCTGCTGCCCTCCGCGAGTCCTGGGCAGACGAAGACGAAGAAATGGGATCATCGTCACACGCAAAATGGGAAAAACTGCGAAATTCAATTCTTGCAATTGAGAAGGGAACCAAAGATAGGGTGAGTGTCTTTAGTTTCAAGGATTTCACTTGGACTAATCTGCGAGGGGTCAGGCTGTCCTCAAGGCTGCAGTCGAAGACATCATTCTGCAATACACCTACCCTCGAATAGATACTGAGGTCTCCAAGCATCGCAATCATTTGCTGAAAGCCCCTTTTTGTGTCCACCCAGGAACAGGTTAGTGTCTGCCTGCCTCTAAACGGTTGCATGTGCTGCATTGCTCAAGTCATTGTTTGTAGGACGGGTGTGTGTCCCGGTTGATCCTGCCCATGTGGACGAATTTGATCCTGAGGCTGTTCCATCGGTTGGACAATTGCTCCGTGAGCTGAACGATGTGCCCAAGGCGGAATCCGATGTTGAGCACCACTCTGGTACGCCCCTCATTCATCCGTTCATATACATCAGATCATGAACAAGGTTGTATTTAGATTGGGAGCATACTTCTTTGAAGCCTTACGTAGAAATGCTGGAACGCCACGCATCGGCAATAATGAACGATTCCAGGGAACGAAAACGGGGTCAGTTCTTGAGACGGGCAGCCCTACGCTGTGCTGACCCATCTGATTATAGCCATGGCCGCAAAATCCTTGGATTTCTAGGAGCACAGCAACAGCTACACTTGCTCTCTATTTCGCTTTCGCGCCGTTTTCGCCTCGGGTTTTGTATATACGCATATATTGATGAATTAAGCATATCATAACGACTAATGATCACAGCATATACCATGGCTAGCCTCCGGTAGTCATTATCTATGCCTCGGAGTTAGTGTACTTCTGGAGAAGCGTCTGCCAGGATATTGGTTGAGCAAGCGTAGCAAGTGGATCGATGTGCGCGCGTGGGACTTACCAAAAGCCCATTCGGGTCGGCCCCCTTGAGTTGAGCTTTTTTCTTCCCATCCTTGAATATGACGAAGGTTGGCATCTGGTAAATAGAGCATGTGGGTCAGATACAGCGATCAATGCCTACGTTCGCTACTCACGGTACGTATCTTCGCGTCATCTGCAATTTTCTACACGCGGCATGCACCATCAGTACCCTAGAGCTTGGATAAGGGGCGGAACTCGTACCGGATGATCGTCCACGTTCACTTTGTAGAACTCTGCATGGGGAAAGCTCTGGGAATGCTTCTCAAAGATAGGCGCAATCTGCCGACAGGGCATACAGCTAGCATGATCACACGACATGAGTGTCTTGCTTCGTACACACGCGACGAACTCACTTGTGAGCCCAAAAGTCGACCACAATGTATTTGCCACTCGTGATCTAGAAAATAACCACAGGTCAAACAGGCAGGATGTGCCAAATGACTACAGAAGTGCTTACGATCCTACGGAAATCAGCATAATCCTTGATAGCTGCTACGGTGCGCTCCACTGTTGACTGCAGGGAGTTGGCGTCAATCTTGCTGTGATGACCACCCATCGAAGAAAAAAGGAGCGTGACGAGCAGGTGTTATGGGCTAGAACTTGCGTCGATGCTGAAAGAGCGTTTTTGCTGCAAACGGCCTATAGATAGAAATGACAGGACAAAGAGTTTGGCCAACAGGAAGGCGATTCGAAGTTCGAAGCTGCCCGGTTAGGAGAGGAGGTAGGTTTTAGTACAGCTGTCACCCACCAAAACAAACGGACACAGGTATCGTAGCTGAGATGAGGCTCGCATCATTTCCCAGCTATGTGGGAGTCTTACTGAGTTGAGTTTCACGGATCCAACCGCCCGCAGCATGAGTTAAGCATGCAGGGACCAAAGTATTCACTTCTACATGATCTGAGTAGACTTGGCCATTCTCTACTGAACAACCCCTGATGTATTGAGTCGCGGCGGGAGATGCGACACTACCTGAATAAGACTCCACCGGGCTACTAGCCTTGACTACGGAATCTTAAATTCACCTTTTTATTTATGGTTGGTCTGTGGGGGTGAGTGGTAAAAGGGGCTAGAAGTTGGCCGGATTTTGTGCCCCTCAGGTGTGTGTGGGCGCAGCAGTGAGACGCAAGCGAGCTAGCAATCGGGCTCCTATCGTATGAGGTGTTCTATGAACAACATACAACAGGACATGCGGTTGGAGTTGAGTCGAGTATGTTAGAAGAGCCCCAGAATGGTAAGTTCTACAAGTACTGTGCCAGCTAGGCGGTGCCAAGAATGAAGTGCATGGTATGGAATAATATGAGACCGAGCAAGCCGTGTAGGTTTAGTGATTCTAGTTCAGAGAGTAAGTGTATATAGCAGCACCAGAACAGCATTCTAATATCGTGCAGCACTAGTGTATTTAGGACTCTCTGGATGAGGTCACAGTGCAGGCAGTTTTCAACCAGAGGAATTGTTTCGGGTTTAAATTAAACCAATTTACTCGAGAGCAAGTTGTTCAGAATAGCGTTAAGTTTACTTTTTGGTTCGAGCACTATAACCTTGGTCTTTTGGAAGGGCAGTTGTGGATATAATTTTTTGAGCTGTATGGTGGGCGAAAAAGGAAACAAACCCGAAAGACAAGTCAGTGTGATACAAGCGCCCGGCGCTGATTTGCGCCACAACCCGCTTAGGCGCCTGATGAATCAGCAGCACCAGCCATCTTCCGCCCACCACCAACCAATTGCCACATCCCCAGATCCGTACATTCGAGCAAGATGCCTCGCGCAGAAGTTGGAACACCGTAAGTTTCATCTGATTCAATGCAATTCACAGCTGACCTGTGCTTCATTAACAGGAAACATCTGGCTAATGCCATGAAGTCCAAAGGTTCGTTTCATCATGAACAGCATAGCCAGTTGTTAACTCCTCTTCAGGGCTTCAAAAGCTTCGCTGGTTCTGCCAAGTCTGTCAAAAGCAGTGCCGTGACGAGAACGGATTCAAGTGCCATGCTGCGTCCGAGTCCCATCTGCGACAGATGCTTGTTGTTGGGGAGAACGCTGGTCGTCACATCTCAGATTTCTCCGGTCAGTTTCAATCCGAGTTTGTCGCTCTTCTTTCTCGCAGGTATGTGCTGTAATTTGTGGTGAGGGAAGTTCAGTATTGATCCCTCGGTAGATTCGGCACGAAGCGAGTGAAAGCGAACCAGGTTTACCAGGAGTTTATTCAGGACAAAAACCACTTGCATATGAACGCTACACGATGGGTGACGCTTACGGAGTTTATCAAGTACCTGGGCCGCGCTGGTATTGTGCATGTCGACGAAACGGAAAAGGGCTGGTTTATTGCCTGGATTGATAGTAGCCCCAAAGCATTGGCCAAGGCGGTGAGTTTGCCATTCCAAAGTGTTTGTGGCCCAACTTACGCAGGAATACAGGATGCGGCACGTAAGAAGGAGCGTGCGACTACCTCTGACGAGCAGCGCGAGAGGAACTTGATCGCGGAACAGATTGAGCGTGCGCGTGAGGCTGGGGGCAAGGATGAGGAGGAAACTGAAGAAGGAGCTGTGCAAGGACTTAAACGCGATGAGGGGGAAAAGCTCGTTCTTTCCTTTGGAGGGAAAAAGAAGAGCGAATCGCCTCCAGTTGAAGCTATTGCGACTGCTTCAGCCGTGATAGTGGAGGAGATCAAGTCAGAGGACAAACCCACCGTGACAACATCCACAACAATTGTTGCTACCTCCACGACCCCTGCCATCAAACCCACCAACGTATTCAAGCCTGGGAATGCATTCAAGGCTGGCAGCAATCCTTTGAAGACCGGTAATGCGTTGAAAACTGGTAACGTTTTCAAGATGGGAGGACCGAAGCCTGCCGCGTCGACATCATCCGAGGCTCCCAAAAAGCGTAACCTGTCTGCAGCGGAGGCGCTTATCTTCGAGGAACAGGAACGGAAGCGACGACGCATGGAGAGGACTCAGGCCCCTTGAGCTGGCATTGTATATGATCATCTGCTGTTTCTTCCGTAAAGTCCTGCCCTACATATTTGTTGCTACACGCTTATCTTGATGTTTTACCAGTCTATCCCACGTGTACACTAGTTTTCCCTTTTGCTATAGATTATTTTACGGTGGACTCGCTCTTGTGCACCTAGAGCAAATGTCTGCCATTACCCCGAGACCCATTCCAGCGATCAAGCAAATGGTTGTATGTAAGCTTCCATTTGCTGACTCGGACTAAATCAATCGTTTTCCGTCTCTCTCCCTCCTATATTGACCTCAGAATGCCTCAGAATCTTAAAGTTTCGGTCGTACAAACATGCACCGCAGCCTATTCCTTAGACGATACGCTAGATAAGCTCGAGCGCCTTGTTCGCTTAGCGAGAGAGCGCGATGGCTCGCAGTTCTGCGTCTTTCCCGAAGCATTGTAAGTGCGCATCCACGAGCCATATCACCTCGTACCATACCGACTACTCAACTCACTTGCCCACCCAGCATCGGCGGCTATCCTCGGTTTTCTTCATTTGGGGCTGTAATTGGGTCTCGCACGCCAGAAGGACGAGACGAATTCTTGCGATACCATTCGGCTGCGATCGCACTGTCGCCCGGATCGCCTGCCCGAGCCCGTATCGAGTCTGTGGCACGAACTTACGGAATCTTCTTGGTTGTTGGCGTGATCGAGAAAGACGACTATGCTGCGAGCGCGGGGACTTTGTATTGCACCGCTGTGTATGTGGATCCAGAGCAGGGAGTTGTGGGTAAGCACCGAAAGCTTATGCCGACTGCCTCGGAGCGCATTGTTTGGGGCATGGGTGACGGATCTACCATCCCTGTTTTGGATTACGAGTTTACCGCTACTAGCGAAGCGAATGGCCAGACTGTCCAAGGGCAGCTTGGAGTGAAGGCCAAGATTGCAGCGACTATATGCTGGTGAGTCGCGTAATCCGTTCAAGTCTAAACGTTGTATTCAACTAGCCTAATTGTCCAAGGGAGAACTATATGCCTTTGCGTAAGTCTTCAACTTACCAAACATGATATTATTAACATTTATTGTGCAATTAGTTCGAGCCCATTATTATAGCAAGGGCGTGCAGCTCTACTGTGCCCCTACAGTCGACTCGCGTACTGTTTGGCAGAGCACGATGACACACATCGCTCTAGAAGGCCGGTGCTTCGTTCTTTCTGCGTGCCAATATGCGCAACAGAAAGACTTTCCACACGGGCATGCGATTCCGACGGACACGGAGCCCGATCCCGAGGCGGTAAGTCACTTCCCCTGTTCTCTCAGTTTGCGCATAAATTGAATCATATGCGTTCTCTAAGGTGATGATTGGCGGAGGAAGTGTAATTATCGGCCCACTCGGGGATATCTTGGCTGGGCCATTGAGGGATGGCGAGGGCGTGTTGACCGCTGAGATCGATTTAGACGATTGTGTGAGAGGGAAACTAGACCTAGACGTGGTTGGGCATTATTCGCGACCCGACAGTGAGTTCCCGAGTCCTATGTTTGAAAAGTATTGTACCAGCAACGGCTGACTTTATTTGCCAGTTTTCAAGCTTGTAGTACAAGAGTAGTTGTCTCAAACTAGAATGCGATACAAGACGTGAAACGAGTATTACATAGTTAAGTTCTGCTAGCCTGGCGCCGCTCTTTGCCTGGTCTTTTTGATCCTCCTCGGGAGCCTCCACGTCCTCCCCCACGCCCACCTCCGCCACCACGGCCCCCGCGCCCGCCTCCACGTCCACCCCCACCTCCGCCCCCACGACCTCCACGCCCGCCTTTAGAGGCCTCCCGGCCCACTCCGCCTCTGAAGTCAAAGCTTTCAGAACTTTCTTTAGTATTTTGTTTGCCTCGTCGTCCTTTTGTCCCAGCCCCACCGAATCCGAACTTGGAGTCTCGTTTGGATCGGGTCAAGTTTGGTTTGCCGCGTTTGGAAGGACGATCGGCGATGGCGTCCTCAACGGCGACGTCAAATGCCTCGTTGTCTTGACCCACATCCAACGCTCCCCCACGTTCTGTAGACATATGTCAGAATGAATAGACGGAAATCATCCATGTCATAAACTTACTTCGTTTCAGCCCCTTGACTCGCTCGTTCATCTCCTTCTTCCCTCTCTCTCGCTCTTTAAGCTTCTCCACCTGGACTTGCTTCCCTACCTTTTTGAGCTCGCGCTGCTTCTTGGCTGCCTCGCTCTTTTGAATTCCCGCCCGCTCATCGAGTAGGCGCTGCCGTATCCGCTCCATATGCGAATCGCTTTTGACCATTTCGGCAAAGTAGTCGGAAGGGCGGGAGAATGGAAGTTTGGCGGCGGCGAACTTGGCGCGAGCGAGATTCGCTGTGGAGAGGGCTTGTTTGTAGCTAAGCGCGGAAGATCAATAAAAAAGAAAACATCTAACGGGTTTAGTTAGGACGTACAAGGCAAGCTCGCGGTTCAAGTCGTCGTCCGCGTTAGGAATTTCAAGGGGCTCTGAGGTCGTAAATGCCAAGGTTTCTGTCCATGGCATATCCTTTCCAAGCTCGATTGTTTCCCTAATACGCCGAAGTGCAAGCTATTTTCGGAACGAGCATCAACAATTTGTTTATACGTGAACCAAAATTAAAGACGCTTACCTCGTTGTTTATGACAATTTTTTGTTTGGGCACAGCGTCCTCGTCCAAGTCCGCATCTGAGACTTCGTCCAGCGGAACTGCGTCGTCTTCATCCTCATCCTCACTTGCTTCTTCGTCTTCGTCTTCATCTTCGTCTTCGACAGGTCGGACTTTGCTGCTGTTGCCAGGCGTCTCCATCTCCTCGTCCTCGTCAACCCAGCCACTGTCAGACCCATCATCTCCATCTCCGGCCGCAATCTCCTCATCCTCAGAGTCTGCCTCTTCGTCTTCATCCTCGTCTTCCTCGCTCTGACCAGCCTCGTCGCCCAAGCCCAGCTCACTTAACTGCTGTTCCGCGAACTCATCCAACCCATCATCCCCTAACAGCTCCATCATCTTAGCCATACCCTCCTCGTCAACTCCCTCGTCGTCTTCATCTTCCGAATCCGAGCTCTCTCCAGACGATAGGTCCGCCTCAGCACCAGTTGACGGAGCAACCTCCTCCACAGCAACTGGAGGTTTGGGCGCCTCTTTTCGCTGAGGTTTAGATTTAGCAGTTTGAGAGGACGGCTTAAGATTTTTGGCGGCGGTACGGGCCATGATTGCAGTGGAGGCAAGTGCAGTAAATCACATTGTCAAAATTCGGGGGGACCCTGATGACCTTGGATGTGTCAGCCGTCACATCTAATCTTATCTATCAAGACTTACGATTGCTCCCCTCCTCCGCCCTCCCTTCATCTTATCAGACCATTACGACAAAGAATTCCATTGCCGTTTTCTCGACCTTCTCCTAATAATGATTTATTGGGGATCAGAAATGTGTTTTCCTTGTAGAATCATTGGATATGATGATCAATGCATACAGCGATATTCAAGAACGCAAGAATGGTCGTTCGGAATCTTGCCCGAGTGATTTGGGAGGTTCCATCCCTACGCCGTCGATGTACAACACGTTCCCCGCATACCATCGGATTAAAATCAGCGGTGGGTACTCTGGACGGCAAGACTCAACCTGTTCAAGTATGCTCCACTACCAAGGCCCAACATTTAGCCCTCCCAGCCTTTCCCAGTCTATACTTTGTGCTCAATTATTAATCTGGAGGAGCGTAAGTAGTCGATCCGCTTAGACTCAATTTTTCGGCAACCCCGCATGTTTGTTTTCCGATTAGAACGACTGCATAACACATTCTGACCTGATGACCTTCGCAGACTCCCAGAAGCTCAGACGACCCTCATTCTCCATGCGGGTTCGACGTCACCGGCGCCAAGCGTACAATTCATTTCCTTCTGTGGAGAACCCCACCGGGACTCCGCATAACTCTTCCTTCTGAAAAGCGACCGAGCACCGAGATTGCCTAAGCGTTCACAGAACCGTTAAAACAGGACCAATGTATTTGTGGTCTCTCGTCGAACCCCCTACACTTCCACCTTCACCTGGGACTTTGGACGTAGTGGCCTTCACCATGAAAACCGCTCTGCTTGGTACACTTTCTCTGGTTGGGACCGTGCTCAGCTCTTCTCCCTCCCTTGTCGAACATGACCTCGTCTCGCTTGTCTCTCGCCAAAATACCAACCCCGACAGCTGCAAGGGCTACACAGCGAAGAACGTCAAGACCAACAGCAACGGCTTGACCGCCGACCTGAGCCTCGCGGCCACCTGTGGGATTTATGGCACCGACATTCCGTCATTGAAGCTGCAAGTTACTTATGAAGACAGTAAGTTGCTTCTAGTTCCTCTCCTCGTCCTCTCCTGAACTTCATTTTCCAGAGTCTCGCATCCATGTCAAAATTGGTGATTCAGCTGGAAAGCGTTACGAGGTACCCGAGGAGGTCTTCCCTCGCCCAACCTCCAAGGTTACAGCTTCCTCAGCCGACATCGTGTTCAAGTACGTTGCGAGCCCGTTCTCGTTCAGCGTAAGCAGGAAGAACACGGGCGAGGTGCTTTTCGATACCAAGAATAGCACGCTTGTCTTTGAGGAGCAATACCTTCGGTAAGTCTGGTTTCTGAAATACCCGAGCTCCCCGCTGTTACATAAACGACTACAGCATGTCGATGTTGGTGTTCTTTTCAATTTAAACTGACCACGTTGTTTAGACTCAAGACTGCTGTCCCGAATAACGCGAACATCTACGGCCTCGGCGAGCATACCAACACTTTCCGTCTTGATCCGACTAACACAACTCGGACTATTTGGAATCGTGATGCGTATGGTGTTGCGCCTGGCACGAACTTGGTGAGTAGCGGGTGACGTATAACTTTAGATATCTTACTCATATTATTCATCAGTACGGAGCCCACCCGGTTTACTTTGAGCATCGTACTACCGGTACACATGCTGTTCTCCTACTCAACAGCAATGGAATGGACATCAAGTTGCGGCCGGGCAGCTTGGAGTACAACACCATTGGCGGTATTTTGGATTTCTATTTCATTGGTGGCAGCGACGGCAACTCGACCCCGGCTGATGTTGCCCGTGGATATGCTAAATTGGTGAGTATCACTCTGCCTGATGCTTTGCCCGACTAACAATCTCGCAGGCTGGTCTCCCTGCGTCTGTCCCCTACTGGGGTTTGGGATTCCATCAATGCCGCTATGGTTATCGTGACTTTGTCGATGTATCGAACGTTATTACGAACTACTCCGCCGCCGGGATCCCGCTGGAAACGATGTGGACCGACATTGGTAAGTGCAAACGTAGACACCAGATCGAATAGTTAGCTTATACTACCACTCGAACAGACTACATGTACGAGCGCCAAGTGTTTACCAACGACCCGCAATACTTCCCAACAACCAAGATGCAAGAGATTGTCAAGTACTTGCACGGACATGACCAGCAGTACAGTAAGCCAGCTGGTTTGCTTTTGGTGTTTAATCCCACTGATCTGTTTTTCCAGTTGTCATGGTTGACCCTGCAGTGGCATACCAGCCTAACAAGGGCTACAAGGCATTCGACCGAGGAGTCGCGGACGACGTCTTCCTGAAGGAATTGAACGGCTCGTTGCACAAGGGCGTAGTCTGGCCTGGTGTGACCGTCTATCCTGGTACGTTTGATGAGCTCCTGCACCTGGGCGACTCGATTAACCTCCATTTCTTCAACAGATTGGTTCCACCCGAAAGTTGACACTTACTGGACCAATGAATTCAAAGAGTTCTTCGACCCCAAGACCGGAATTGACATTGATGGCGTTTGGATTGACATGAACGAGCCTGCGTCGGTTAGTCCAAACCCACTAGAGAAATCTTACTTTTGTTGACCTCTAAACCAGTTCTGCAACTACCCATGCGATAACCCTGACGAACAAGCTGTTGGAAATCCTCCTCCTCGCACGACGACCCCTCCAGCCCCCAACACTCCCATTTTCCAAAACACCACTAAGCGTTCGTTGGATGTGCGCCAGTCGACGGGTATCAACTACAACGAGCCCCCGTACAAGATTGGCAACACACTGCCTTACCTAGGTGATCGAACTGCACACATGGATCTCAAGCACGCCAATGGCCTCATGGAGTATGATACTCGTAAGTTTATACAGTGTTCAATTATCTATCTAGCTAATTCTCGTGATGCAGACAACTTGTACGGCACTATGATGTCCTCCAAGACCCGAGATGCAATGGTAGCGCGTCGCCCTGGCCTGAAGCCGCTCATCATTACTCGCTCGACGTTCGCCGGTGCTGGCGCGAAGGTTGGCAAGTGGCTCGGTGACAATCTAAGCGACTGGGAGCATTATCGCTTCTCTATTGCTGGTATGCTCGCTATGGCTGGAATCTACCAGGTCCCGATGGTTGGTAGTGATGTCTGTGGCTTTGGTGCGAACACTACGGAGACGCTTTGTGCTCGTTGGGCTATGCTTGGAGCATTCAATCCTTTCTACCGTAACGTGAGTAGTTTATTCAGTGTTGATCTTGGGTTTGTCTGAAACCTGCGTGTTAGCACAATGGCGATACGTCTATCAGCCAGGAGTTCTACTTGTGGCCCAGCGTTGCCCAGGCTGCCAAGAACGCCATTTCTATCCGGTATGTTACACGTGCGAGGGCTTCCAATAGTTTCTCACTAACCGTGTGCGAATAGTTACCAGCTCTTGGATTACATGTATACCGCGATCCAGCAAGCTCACGAAGACGGCTCGCCTATCCTCAACAGCTTGTGGTTCAAGTACCCCAAAGATGCGAACACCTACCCCATTGATCTCCAGTTCTTCTACGGCGACTCCATTCTCGTTTCCCCCGTCACCGCTGAGAACGCGACGTCGGTCGACATCTACCTTCCTAAGGATATCTTCTACGATTACCTCACCTACCAACCTGTGCAAGGCAATGGCGCAACCGTCTCCCTCACCAACGTTAACTTCACCACGATCCCAGTGCACATCAAGGGTGGCTCTATCTTGCCCCTCCGTAGCAGCAGCGCGATGACCACCAAGGCCCTTCGCCAAAAGGACTTCAACATTGTTGTCGCTCCCGGTACTGACGGAAAGGCTTCCGGTCAACTCTACATCGATGACGGTATCTCCATCAAGCCGTCGTCGTCGACACGCCTCCAGTTCAGCTACTCGAACAAGCAGCTAACCGTCAAGGGAACCACTGGTTACAAGTCGGGCGCCAAGGTCGGGACGGTCACATTCTTGAATGTCACGAAGGCGCCGAGTGCCGTGTACCTCAACTCGAACAAAGCTTCTTCGTCGAGCTGGAAGTACGATTCAACCGCGAAGACGGTGGTGCTCAAGGTTGGTAGCTCGCTTGGTGCTTTCACAGCTCGGTTGGCGTGAGCTGGGAGTTACGTACATTAAAATAAAACATTTACGCTTCATCCTTGTTCAATCGTGTAACGTCATTTATATGTTAGCTTGCAAATTTAGTGCATATTTTCAGACATTTCCTTCAGTGCACTCAGCGAGTTTCTGCCTATTTGTCACGTGGCTAATTATTGGTCCAAATGAGTCACTGATCGTCGGAAATTGTTGATTATCTTACGTAGAGCGACCACCGGTGTAACTTAACCTCCAACACTTACTGCTAACAAATATAACTCATGGCTGCGGAGAACCTAGCCCATGCCCCCAGTAGGTCCAGTCCACTTCGGCCTGGTGGAGGGTCTGGGGTTCCCCTCCCCTCACTTCAAAACATTAAAGAAAACGAGGAGGTCCCTAAGGCAATATTCGATGTATATGAGGCCTATGCACGAATCCTCAATAATGAAGATGTGAGTTGGCTCGAATTTTCTGCGCTCGTTAGTCTCAATGTGATAGTAGATGCCAATGCCATTAGCTGCGGTACTGGCCCTCACGGAACTTATTGGGCACTCTAATGGTGAGAACAGCGTTGGTCTAAATTTTTGAGTGACACTGATATTGAAACAGCGTCTACTATGCAGCAATTACTAGAATCGCTCCAGAAAGGAGCTGCCGTACTCAAGAGCCGTTCTTCCAATCCTCTGAGTCTCACTGCAGGATGTGACCTATTTATCCGATACGTCACATCTCTCCCTCAGGACTCCTCGGTATGTCCCAAAGGCTAGGCAAAAATACAATTAACTTACGAATGAGCACCCAGCCAAGGAGATCGTTTGAAGAACACAAAGCAGAGCTAGTCCGGCAGGGTAGACAGTACGCCCAGTCAACAGCCGCCACTTGTCGTGACACGATCGCACAGCATGCTTTGGGAGTTATTAAAGACGAGTCGATTGTTGGTCTATTTATCTTGGACCTTGTTTTAACCAAACTAAATGCGTCATGCCACCTAGATTTTGACGCATTCATATTCACGAGTAGTAATGCATGCACTTCTGCATGCACATAGGCAGCGACGAATCTCAGTCTATGTAACTGAAGCTCGTCCACGAGGTCTAGGGTACGTCTGATTTGAATAACTAGGGTAGTGCTTGTCTAAATCGTTGCTACAGTATGAAAACATATGAGGCTTTGACGGCGGCGGGGATTCCTTGCACCGTCGTACTGGATTCTGCTGTAGCCTACGTGATGGATAAGGTCGATCTCGTGCTCGTTGGCTCTGAGGCGGTAGTTGAATCTGGAGGCCTTATCAATGCTGTTGGCTCTTTTCAGGCGGCCCTGATTGCGAAAGCAGCCAAGGTGCCGTTCTACGCACTCGCCGAAAGCTACAAGTTCCTGCGCTTGTTCCCACTCTCCCAGCATGACCTTCCCTACGTTGGTGGAGTTGACAGAGACCCCCTTGCACATGATTCACCGACAAAGTCAAGGTTCCGCAATGGCCCAACGGACACACAAAAAGAGAACGAAAAGAAACTCGTCCACCAGGCGTTCAACGATCCATTCCTCAGCAGCTACGACCCACCTGTGCAGGGACGCTCCATCTTAACCCTTCCTGCACACCGCCGCACACCTTCCCGAGAGCAATTTAATCCTCACATGCTCGCGCCTCCGACCCCATCTATGAGCCGTGCTCCGTCGCTTCGAGGCTTTTTCGATCCATCAACGCCAACATCTGCGAAAGGACCTCAACACCTGTCTATTATGACAAAAGAGCAGCTGGCGAAAAACCCAGAGGTCGACTACACTACTCCAGATCTTATCTCGCTGGTATTTACAGATGTCGGAATTCTGACTCCTGAGGGTGTCAGCCAGTTTTTGGTTGGGATATATGCTGATTGATATGTGTACCTTGCCTTGTATAGAAATTAATAAATTCATGAATAGTTTTACAAAAGAGGCAGATCAATGCCAACCGCAAATGACTTTCATAGCAATAAATATGTGTCTACTGTCCTTGTACATATAACATATTTGCGCCACCCAATCAGCGCCTAGCTAGCTCAATCGGTAGAGCGTGAGACTCTTAAAACGGTCATCTCAAGGTTGTGGGTTCGACCCCCACGTTGGGCTAATGGTTACATTTTTTGTTTTCTCCGTTTTTTGTCTGGTATTTGATGAAGTGGGACGGAACACGAGTGGTATTGTTAATCTATTAAACAAAAGTGCAACCAGCAGCCTAAAACGTTGCATTATAGAGGTCCAACACAGCTGCCCGGTCAATCAAACAAAACTACTAGAGTTCTCCAAACGCTTGTACAGCATGTATTGAAGGCGTTTTACAAAACCCGGTTTGTAGCCATAATGGACCAGGTCGTTAGACATACCGTGCATGTCTTTTCTGTAGTTTGCAGAAATGTCTATCTTTGGTCTCCATTCGCTTGATGTGTGCGGGCTTTTAGTACCAAGGGAGAGCCCGGGTCGGCGTAATTTTCAAGGGGCTGAATAAGGTACTCTTCAAAAACAAGCTCATCGAAATGTAGATAGGCATGCATCCAGATTTTTCTATACATATTGTATCGTAATTTTGTATCAAATCGGTGATTCACCCACTTGCCACCTTGTTCGAACTTACATTGGCCTACTGGTTGCACGCATATAATCCATCATTTCGGTGAGCGAGATCTTTGACCTCGTTATGGGCTTGGGCTGTTGGTGTGTGTATTGCGTGTGAACAGCATATAGTATATATGTATCCATGGACTTGAGCAATAGGAAACCCAATTCTGGAGTGATCAACGGATGACAACGCGAGGTCGGACGGATCAATCCCTTGACTCATGCATCCATGACGTACCAGACGACTAAATTAAACAATCCCCGAACCCAACGGAAAACAAGCAGTCATATCAAACCCAGAATAGAAGAAAACCAGGCATAATATTCAACACATCCGTTTGCACTTAACACAAACAATACACGCAAATTCACCGAGCAAGAAGTGAGTCGGGGCCAGATGAGAAGGAAAAGAAAAGGAATAAAAAAGCAGACCAAGACTCGGTTTACCACGGCCGGAGTGGAACGATGGGAGCATTGCAGCGGAGCAAAAGGAGCATAGTTGAGTCGCCGAGGGAGACGTGTCACAACAACAGCAAACACAAAAACAAATCCTCCACCTTTCACATATCGCCTCCCGTGGATGAGGGCGGACGGCCAGCCGATCACTCGACTCGGGCCCGCTTGGCACCGGGTTCCTCGTTCGCCGCGCGCTGGATAATCTCGGCCAACTGAGCCTCGGCATGTTCACGTTTCTGGCGTTCTTCATCCAATCGCTGTCGCATTTCGTCTAGCTGAGCCTAAAAGTGAAATGCAAAGAGTATGAGATCGTGCGAGTCGCATGTTGATCGGCGGGCTAGTTGTACCTGCAAATCTCCCATTGCCTGGTCCATCAACAGCTTTTCAAGCGTCCATTTCTCAATGTTCCGCGCCTCGTTTTCTTTCAAATCATGAATATATTGAACCTTGACGAAAGTGTTAGAATATGTTTCCGTGTAAAACCGAACAGCATCACATACCGAACGAGAGAGAATTGCACCCTTGGCCTTTTCAGCCCCCACGTTTGGTACCATCCGAGCCAACTCGTTGATCCCGTCGTTGATATTGCTCCTTCGTCGGCGCTCAACCTCTTTCTACATTCACAAGTTGCACAGTACGTTAGTTTCAGGACGTGAAACGTAAACATAGAAATACGTACATGGTTGTCTTTTCGCTTGCGCTGCCAGTCTACTGTGTCTGACGTCGCCCACTTGCCCTTTTTGTTTCCCGGACCCCCTGGACCGGACGCATCTGCGGAGGGGCCTGAGGGAACTTGTCCGTTTGCGTCCATACCGTCCATAAAGCCGCTTGCATCGCCATCATCTCCATCGTCCTCGTACTGACTGTCCCCCTGGGCGAGCGTGCCAGCACGCCCGGAGCGGGTGGTACGTACAGCCTGCTGAGGAATCTGTTGCAGCTCGGGGGGTGGGGGCATAGGATGTCCTCCGGTAGGCGGATACCCCGAAGCAATGTACTGTGGGGGCGGGTGGTGATACGCCATCATAGGAGGCTGGTGTTGCATGTGTGGGTGGTGGGGATGAGGAAGCTGGTGAGGGTGAGGAGGCTGATGAGCCATATGTTGTGGAGGAGGAACGTGAGGCGCCTGTTGTTGAGGCGGGACATGCGGTTGCTGCTGTGGCGGGACATGGGGGCCCGGTGCGCCTGATCCCATGAGTGCTGGGTCAAGCTGCAGATCCTGCATACCGTTCGCAGGAGGGGTAGAGCCGCCTCCCTGTCCAGGTGATCCGGGAGCTGCATCTCTGAGGCCAAGGGGTTAGAGTCTTGTGGTATATGCGCAGGTCAAACTCACTCAGTGGACTCTGGATGCCCTAGAGACCCAGCAGGGGGTTGATTTTGCTGGCCTTGTTGGTGGAGCTGCGATAAGTTGTGTTAGCGAAAGGAGTTCCTGATGATCTGAATCTGAGACAGACCTGCTGGACGGCGTTTAACATAAACATCAACGACTCTTGAGCGTCTACGCTTGCGTCCGGCTGGTGCGTAGGTGGCACCTGCGCCCCCGTATCGGCACCAGGGCCGTCTGGACCGGCGCTGGAGGGATGGGCATCTGGTGCAGACTCGGCGGGTCGCAGCTTGAACTGGGGCGATGCGGGTGACGTGGAGCGCGAGGGTTTGTCGGGGGTGGCGGGGGTTGCAGTCGCTGCCGCTGCGGTCGTTGCCATTGTCGCTGTGGATGTGCTGGGGGTCGCTGAGGCGCCGCTCGTCGATGCGGGCGAGATGTGGGCACGTGCGAGGAGGAGGTCACGAGAAAAATCACGAGGGCTCCCTCA